>ML347117.1:0-35652 GCA_005239505.1 Nicotiana paniculata | reverse complement strand
GGGGGGGGTTGCTTAGAACTTTGTAAAGAGAAAATAGCTCATATAAGAATCAAATGATCATTGGTTCATTTGTTTACATTCAACAAATTCTCTCTACCTATTTTCTCATTAAAAATGTCTAAAATTGACAATTCTGCTGTCCTTAACATTTGCAAAACAGTTCTAGTTTGTGGTTTAGTCTTATACGTGGGCACCATTATTTTTTTCAATGACTCTAAATGTCCATCTTCTGATCTTTTCTTTCCCTTGAAATTCACCATTTCTCCTTCTAATTCTCAAACAAATACATTATCAAACGATGCACAAACCAACATTGCCACAAATATTAGCCACCTTGTTTTTGGACTTTTAGGGTCAGAAAAAGCATGGCATCATAGAAAATCCTATATTGAATCTTGGTGGAGACCAAATATTACAAAAGGATATCTTTTACTAGATTTTCCTCCAAAAGGTGATCTTTTACCTTGGTCAATAAATTCACCACCTTATAAAATATCAGATGATGTTCCAAAACTTGTTGAAGAAACAAAACATGTTGATCCAACTGTTTTAAGATTAGTTCATGGGATTATGGAGGTGTTTAGAGAAGAACATGAAGGTTTAAGATGGTTAGTGATGGGGGACGATGATTCAATATTTTTCGTGGATAATATGGTTGATATTCTCGCGCAGTATGATCATACGAAGTATTATTATTTTGGTGGGCACTCGGAGTTTATATTGTCGAATTATTGGTACTCATTTAATCAAGGTTTTGGTGGTGCTGGATTTATATTGAGTTATCCTTTGGCTAAAGCATTAGCAAATAATATGATGTCTTGTTTAAAGAGATATGCTCATTTGAGAGCTGCTGATAAAACTACAATGACTTGCATTGCTGATATTGGTGTCAATCTTTCTCCTCTTCAGGGTATTCATCAGGTAATTCTTTTCAGAAAAAAAAAAACAGATAAGAATGAAAAGGATAATGAAATGCACAATCATTAAGTAATTATGTGTTTAGATAAACGTGGTAAAAATAATAATAAACAATTAATGTATTCGATTTTCTAACGGTTAAACTGCCCTAAAGTTATTTACTGAATATATCAACTAGTAGAAAGTAACTTTAGAAGGAAAATTGCAAATGATGAAAAACGCCCTTAAAGATAATTTAAGGGTATTTTTGAAATTACAAAAAAAATATTATGAAAAAGCTCTTGGTTTAACTAAAAGGTCTCTTTTAAACTGATAAGTCGGGTGAACAACTTACAACTTTTAACTGATTCTGACTTTATAAGCACTTAGTATAAATAATTTTGGTATTTACCAAGCACGTAAATTTAATAAAAATATACTTTTAAGTCGATCAAACGAGCTTATAAGTTTACCAAAAAAGTAACTTTCTTTTAATCTTTATTAATTCTTGGATATTAATTTTGCAGATTGATCTACGTGGTGACCTATCAGGATTTCTATCATCTCATCCAAAATCTTTATTAATGTCTCTTCACCATTTTGACATGGTTGAACCAATTTTTCCCTCTTTAGACCGTGCACACTCAGGATTTCATCTCCTAAATGCTGCAAATTATGATCAATCAAGAATGTTACAACAAACAATCTGCCACAAAAGATCAAGTAATTGGACATTTTCAGTTTCTTGGGGATATTCAGCTCATATTTACGAGAAAATTATGCCTAGAAGTTGGATACAAAATCCTATTGAAACATTCAAAACATGGAATAAAAGTCCTAAGCCACCACATTACATGTTTGATGTTAGAAGTCCTTCTTTGGATCCTTGTGAAGCTCCTCATGTATTTTTCTTCAAATCTGTTGAGAGAAATCCAAGAAATGAAATTGTTACTATTTACACTAGAGAATGGCCTCGTGGGATTGGAGCTTGTTTGTCTACTGGAAATTATTCCGCAGAATATGTTTCTGAAATTCATGTTTACTCACCAGCAACAAAACGTACTGAGGTAATGTTCTCTACTTCCACAATCTCCTAATTTTGTACGATGATATAAGTTTTAGGGAGCTTTGGAGCAACGGTGATATTGTCTCTGTGTGAATTATGGATCACGAGTTCGAATCATGGAAGCAACCATTAATGGTTGCATTAGGATACGTTGTTTACATCACATCCTTTAGTATGTGTCTCTTCTCCGGCCCTTTCGTGAACGTGAGATACTTTAGGGCTTTTTTAACTTTTTGCCCGTGCCAGAAAATATTTACATTAGCCGAATGTATATAGATACACAAATATATTTTCGATTATTATTTTAAAAGCGGCTATACAATATCATTTTCCCGGTACTTTATGCACCGGGCTGTCCACTTACCTAAAAGATAACTTCAAGTAATAAATTAACCATCCATAAAAAATGATTTTATTAACATAAAAAATAGTGTAAGGTGATATTCCTGCTAGAATAGGTTAAAATATATTCCCAGTATAAAGTTAAATCCATTTATATACTGAGGGCAGTTGGTTTCAATAGTTTTAACTATTTTTCTATTTCAAAATTGAGAAGAACTGATTTTCTACTTAAAAAGGTGAAGGAATTATTAGTTTACCATAATAATATATTTTGGATTCAGAGACTCCATTAAAAATAAATAAGAATCGAACAGGAAGATTCATTCATTTTTCTTTAACTTGCCAATTCAGGAAAGAGAATTAACGAGATTAATTGAAATTTGCTCAACGTACGTGATTGCAATCATATAAAGCAAGAATAAGAAAACAATTCTGTTCAGATTTATTATAGGTTTGCTTCTGAAATAATGTGAGTGAGTTTGTGTTAAAGTATTTCTATTGCTTAAAATTAGTTTTAATTTATGAATAATCTCTAGGTCAACAGCCATAAGTTGAAGAAAGATAGTAACTTGTAATTGTTGTCCTAATTAAATTAGCATATACAGTCAGACCTCTCTATAACAGCATCCCTATATAATAACACTTTTCAATAAAAGCCAAGCTTTTTCAGAACCAATTTTTATGTTATGTTATAATATATGTTTTCTATTCAACACTTCGCTATAACATTCAAAAATATTCGGAACAAACGAGGCTATTATACAGATGTTTGACTGTAGCCGGTTTATCGACAACTTAATTGTAAGGTGTCTTTTGGAATAGTTGATTTTCTTTTATAAATGAGCCAAAATGCATCTCCTTTATTATTGACTTCTACTTTTCTATACATTTTTCCAATTATAAAATTAATTACCTTGAAAGGGTGAGAGGTCCTAATATAATTCATAAAATTAGAGCTTTTTTTACATTAGAGAAGTATCTCTTTCTTAAGGTTGGTATAAGTTTTTTTTTTTCTTTTTTCACAAACAGCATTTAGCATTATGAATTAATTATCTTAGTTTCAAAGTCAACTAATTATAATGCTAAGGCCTTAGTGAAGACAATTAGAGTGAAACATGTTGCCTTTAGGGAAACCCCAAATTATATTCTCCCTCTTCTAAAAGTACTTAATTTGACAACCTCTATATATATATATACACACACCAAAAAGCAGGCCAACCTCGTATATTCAAATTACAAAACTCACGATTGATAATGACGTTTTGTTTAGTTGTGTTTGATTATGTCAAATCAGTTTTATTAGATAAAGACATTTGTTGTAAAATAAAAGATTATTAGTCCTAATAAAGATGGCTTTAATTACCAAAAACTCAATCTGACCATTTGAATATAAAATCTGAGAAAACTTTTGGATACATGCAAGGAGTACAAAACAAGGAAATCTCAATAACATATTTTCCCCATATCATTCCCCCAATGAAGAAGGGAAAAAGAGAGAAAAGCAACTACTTGTGTGAAACTTACAAAAATATATTTGCTAGAA
The DNA here is from genome assembly GCA_005239505.1 of Nicotiana paniculata. Taxonomy (NCBI): domain Eukaryota; kingdom Viridiplantae; phylum Streptophyta; class Magnoliopsida; order Solanales; family Solanaceae; genus Nicotiana; species Nicotiana paniculata. Next base: position 31,804 of record ML347117.1, on the reverse strand, counting down.
AAGGGAAAAAAATGAATTTGCTATGAATTTCGTCGCTAATCATTCACTAAATGGCTCGTAGCTAATATAATTTCTTGATAATATACCGTTAATCCGTCACTAAATAAGATTAGTGATAAATTTTTATGTTTAACTACAGAATTTGTCCGTCGTTATTTTAATTGATCTGATATGTGTTTTTATTAATGGTTTTTTGTCTCATTGTTCTTTTCAGATCGATAGATGTGAATGTTGTGACGTCATTCATGAAGCTGGATCAAATAAAGCTGAAATCAAATATAGAGAGTGTATGATAGATGAGATAATAGCTTGATTAATCCATAATATGCTGTTGTATAAGCATTTATGTCAATTTTCCTTCTTCCTTATTAGTATTTTTTTCCAAAGGATAAATGTTATGTATTTAATTCAACACATGAAAGAGTCATGTGATGCTGAAGAGATATGTAACGTTAACACACATAAATATGTAGCATATTTATTTTTCAAACGGAATTTAATAAATTTTTATTTTGATTCACATGAAAAGATCGAACAATCATCTTGTGCCTTTTACTTATCATTGTTAGTTATTCTCCTCCAGGAAAATAGACACATAAATAGAAAAAAGAAATTACCAAAGATAAAACAAAGTGCTCGTAAATGCAATCACATGTATAGTGTATAATTGTAGTACATGAATTGTGAAGAAAAATTTCACTGTCTATGTTGTACTTGAGTTATAGAGAAGAAAAATAGCTCCAATGATTAATGTAAAATAGTATTTTTGTATACAGTTAAATACGTGCCCACCCAATTTTGCTATTTGACTGAGACCCGGAGGTTGCATCGAAGGATGACTTTGTAACGGAACAGACTACATCACGAGGATAAGATACCGAGTCCAGAATCGAAGTATATGTCAAAATCGAGACTAGTAGCAATCGAAGCCAAATGGGACAGACATCGAGCACTAAATGGGACAAACATAGAGCAAGATCGAAGATAGCATGATAACGGGAAGGCAAGATATCCGTGACAGGTCGAAGATCATGGCGAAAATCTCGGAACGGATCCAATCACGAACGACAGACTCGCTAATCATGGGATTTCCTTCTGTAATTAGAGTTATACCATAAATGGAATTCCTCTACCATGTAAAGGGGGGTCCTAATCATTTGTAGGGCATCATTATTCACAGACATCAAAGCAATACAATTCTCTCTTCTCGCTTACATTCTTGTTCATCAGCTTGTTATATTTTAATTATTCTCGCATCAACCAGTTCGAGGGTATCCCAAATCGAGGGCTGAGTTTCATTCTAATATTGGTTTGCTTTACTTTATAGTTCAATTTTTTCATTTACCTTCGTGTTTACCAATTAGTATTGAGTGAAATCACGTATCCACATTATAAGTTTAATTGTTATCCAATTTTAAGGGTAAATAGTTTGGCACCCACCGTGGAGCTAAGGATAAATAGTGATTACTTAATACTGATTCTGATAACACACTACTTTATGGTGGTCGAGGTATGCAAGGCGGAGGAGACGGTGGAGTCAGCCTCCAACTGATATTCGAGATGCTACATGTTCAACAAGCTGTTATAGCACAACTACAAAATCAACATTGTGCACCTAGTGGGGTTGAATCTGAGCCTCCACCAAAAGTTGTTCACAGGGTCGAACCTGTACGGGAGAGATCGAACGGCAATGAATCAAGGACTGAACTCGCCATTATGAAAATGCTCGAGGAACTCACTAAGCGAATTGAATCGGGAGAAAAGAAAATCGAGGCAAACGACAAAAAGGTGGAAATGTACAAATCTCGGGTTGACCAAATACCGGGGGCACCACCGATTCTGAAAGGTATGGATTCGAAGAAGTTCGTGCAGAAGCCGTTCCCTCCAAGTGCAGCTCCGAAGCCCATTCCGAAGAAATTTCGCATGTCGGAAATCCCAAAGTATAATGGAACCACCGATCCTAATGAGCATGTCACCTTCTATACATGCGCAATAAAGGAAAATGACTTAGAAGACGATGAGACCAGGTATGTTCTACTAAAGAAATTTGGAGAATCTCTGTCGAAAGGGGAAATGATATGGTCTCACAATCTGCCACCTAATTCCATCAATTCGTTCGCCATGCTCGCGGAGTCGTTCGTGAAGGCACACGCCGGAGCAATAAAGGTTGCGACTAGGAAGTCGGACCTCTTTAAAGTAAGATAGAAGGACAACGAAATGTTAAGGGAGTTTATATCTCGGTTCCACATGGAACAGATGGACCTACCCTCGGTCACGGATGATTAGGTTGTTCAAGCCTTCACCCAAGGGTTGAATGAACAGAGTTCGGTAGCATCACGGCAGCTGAAGCAGAATTTAATTGAATATCCAGCAGTGACCTGGGCCGATGTGCATAATCGGTACCAGTCAAAGATCAGGGTCGAGGATGATCAACTGGGGACCCTTTCCAGTTCCTCCTATCAAAACAGGCCCATTAGCAGAGTTCAAAGGGACATCGTGTCACGACCCAAATTTCCAACTTTTAGGGATCGTGATGGCGCCTAACACCTCCCTTGCTAGGCAAGCCAATGTTAGAGTTCGATTAACTATTTTCCTTGGATAATCCATATAAACATAATAAAATAAATTTAAAGTAAACTTAATCTAATGGTTTTCACAGAACAACTCCAACTATAAAATAATAAACAAATAGATAAATCGAGACACGAACTAACTATATAAATAACTCCAAACTACCCTAGGGTCTGGTGTCACAATTCACGAACTACTAAAGAATACTACAATTAATTGGCTGAAAGAAATAATATAATTATTTTGAGAAAATATAAAACAGCATCTATGAACTAAGAGAAGACTCTCGGGATATGCTAACGCCGGAAGATATACCTCGTGTCTCCGGATAATGGATGGCTGCTACTAAAAATCTCTACAGCTGGCCAGTACCTGGATCTGCACAAAAGTATGCAGAGTGTAGTATCAGTACAACTGACCCCATGTACTGAGTAAGTACCGAGCCTAACCCCAACGAAGTAGTGACGAGTCTAAGGCGGGGCAATTATAACTTAACCTGCAACAAAATATGTATATAATAAAGTAATAAAATAATTCTACGCAAAAAAAGAAAAATACAATTGCAACAATGAATAAATAAAATAACTCGGTCGCCTATTCCAGGCCTCAGCTGTCACCAAAGTTTAACACAACTTTCTAAGTTTCCAAACTTTAATTTAAAATAAGCAAATGTGCAAGATATGAGAAAACGGTAGGATAGAACAATAGACTTCCAAATCTCTGTAACAAAAATCAGTAAAGCATAATTATCCTCCCTTATCACTGTCATATATTTATATTTTCCCTGTCCACCCTTATCACAATCATATATATTTCCCCTGTCCACCCTTATCGCAGTCATATATATTTATTTCCCCTGTTCACCCTTATCACAGTCATATATATTTATTTCCCATGTCCACCCTATCACACCTCCTTTTTCATACCCCGGATTAATAAAGGGTAATAAGAGAGTTTTTCCAATTAAAGTGACATTATTCGAATTTGAAATTTATTTTTAGTTTTCAGAGTCGCCACCCGGATTTTTGACGATGTTCCGGGACACCGTTTTATTTTTAAAATCCCAAACCGAGGAAATTTTGACTCTGTTTTAAGTTGTTTGCGACCAAAAATCCGAGTAAGGAATTTTGTTAACCCGAGAGAAGGTGTTAGGCACTCCCGAATTTTGTGGTTCTAGCCCGGTCGCTTAACTATTAATATTTGGCCTATAATATCTGATTATTTATGTATTTTAGCCTATTGTGCATTCAGTCTTTTTAACTTTTAACCACTTTTAATATTTATGAATTTATCTTGAAACAAGTCACGATGGCGTGCACTTGTTTATTTTTGGACGCATTATAACTGCGCCACATGAAATGCACCCGCAATTACAACATGTGATTTTTATTATTGTTCTGAGTTAGAGTCGGGGACATGAGTTGACCCGAGTGTAGATTATATAGCCATGACTATGGTCATGACGGTTTTAAAATGCTTATTTGAAGCAATTTTCGATTATTGATAATTTTAATCTAAAATGGGTCTTTTCAATCTGGAGGATATGTAGAAAGTTGTCTAAGGTTAAGTTCATAAATTAAAGGACAAATGTTTGGGCTATGGCCATGTTTTAGCCCGATCAGCATTTAAACCTTTTGGCCAATCCTAACTATGGCTAAGTATGGAACGAGGGTGAAGCTACTGATTCCTTACGAGTTTAATTCCCTCATAAATATCGATAATAGAGTCTTACCAAGACCTTAAACAATCTTCATTTTTGGTTTGACAAAAGGGCAGAAGTACGTTAACAGAATACACATTGCTCATATATATGTATATACCTATGTGAGCGTACAGACTTACAAGCACCTTCTTAGTCATTGAATTTGTTTCGAATTTACAATATTGGATTATTTCCTTTCATGGAACCTTTGTAAACAGAGGGAGTGTAATACACAAAACATAGTCATTTACAGAACACAGTCCACAACAGAATTCTAACAGGAAAAATTCAACATATGGGTCACAAAGGACATTCATTTTCAACAGAGCATAGCTGCTGCATTTTCAAGAACATGCTGACAGTAGACAATAAAGGCCACCAAGCAAACGACTCTTTTTGTCTTAAAGAGAATACGAAATATCAAAACATGCTTATAACTATGGATTACAAGAGTCCAAATTTGGATGCAATTACAAACATTTACATGACTTTTATACAGGATACTTGACAGTAGGTAGCTGAATTGAAATCACCAAGGCTTAATGTGAGAACAATAAAAATTCTAAATCTGGGTAAGAAGGGGCTTCTGAATGGGATACATGAGCTCGATTCTGAAAGTTTTGCTGGTTCCAAACTTTTTCCACAAATTCTGGCTTGCAAAAGCAACTACAAAGCTGATTTGCAAGCCGATATTGTCCCTGACTTGCCTCATGAGGGCCAAACAGTGTTGAAATTCCCTTTTTCAGGTGAGACTCCAACAGTTATTTTATTGAAAAATAAAGAAAAATAGTGATTAGCTATTTCAAAGATTCACTAGAACAAATAATATTAACTCATCACACATACCATATATCATCTCAGCTATACATGAACATTCTGAGAATTTAGAGAAAAGTAACTCTATAACACTACACATTCAATAACAGCTAGGAATTTAGGACAAGTTTCGAACTACAAAGCTGAAGCAAATAACATGAATAAAGAAACTCATCCAGAAAACAGAAGAGATCATATTCCATTTTATAAAAGTCAACATAGAGGATATTAGATGAGATCAACATACCTATAGTAGTAAAAGCCAAAGAAAAAGAAAACAGAATGAATTCTTGGCTGGAGCAGAAGAGAAACAGCAACAAAATCAGGAATCCAATCCATAATCAGGCTCTTGAAATCAGAAAACCCAGGAAGATGTAGGAGAAAACTTCGAAGCAAAGCAACCCACTGATATTTTTGGTTAAAAGACAGCCAAATTTTCTCTTTTTCTCTATTGAATTTTTGTGTTGCTTAGCAGTTGCTGCTATCTTTTTCTATCTCGGCCCAAAAGAAGATCTGTGTTCTCTTTTTAGAGAAATGAAATCAGGGGTGACTGGTCGTGGTAGATGGTTGGAGGCGGGTTTTGGGCAGCAGAAGAAGAAGAAAAGGGGTCGTTGGTTGAGGGCTAGCGTATCGGGGGTTGTCGATTGCTGCTCTGTGTTATGTTTATCCAGGAAGAAGAAGCAGTGGTTGTTAATGGAGGTTGGTCAAGCGAGTTTCATGGTTGTTTTGGCGTTGATTTTCAGAGACGTTTTTTAGCAGAATTGGGAGCTTCTTTGGACAGGTTTTGAGCTGGTTTAGTTTCTTCTTTTGGTTGGATTTTGCTTAGCTTTTTGGTGGTGTTTATGGGAGCTAAGGTGTGAGGAAGATGAGTGAACAGGGGAGCGCAGTGGCAATTTTTTTTTTTTGGTCAAGAGGTGAGGGGTCTCCTTAGGTCTGTATGTTGAGAGGGTGAGGAAGAAGACATGGAAGGGACGACGTTGATCATAGAGATTAGGTCCCCCCCTAGGTCTTTAGGTCTAGTTTGTTTTAATAGGTGAGAGAAGCGGGTCGGGCAGGCGGGTCATGGTTTTCGGACCGGGTTTGGGCCAAAAAATGGGGGGATTTTGGTAATTGGGCTGCCAAAAATGCTTGGCCCAAATACCTGCGTTTTCCTTTCTCTCTTCAACAAATAATTAAGCTTAAATTGCAGTCATTTTAACTCCATATTTGCAAATTAAGCCTATTTTGTAAAATTAATCTAATTATCGTTATTTTCTATTAATTAACTAAAAATGCATGTGAAACTACTAAAGTATTATTTGTTGTAATTTCAATGTATTAAGTCTATAATTTGATAAGTGATTAATTCCTAAAAATGCAAATTAAACCTAAAATGGCATGATATGAAAATGTGACGACTTTTTTATGATTTTTCTATAATTTAAAATATTAAACATGCATGACATGCAACTAAATAAAGAAAAATTCATAAAAAATGATTTTTGATTATTTCTTAGGAGTAGTTTCCATGCGTAGCAAAAACTAAGTGCTCACAACTGCCCCTCTTTGCTCGAGAACATGAAGAGTTTTCGAGAAAAGATAAAGTGAGCAATTACGAGCAATTTTTGCCCGTTTGGTACTCCATTTGGAAGCTTTCTGAAAAAGTTTGACCGAACATTGCTTCAGAAGTTGCCTACATATCCTTGGCTATAAAGGAATCAGGTCAGTGTAGTTCTGAAACTTTTGGTAGCTGGGACTACAGGGTAACTGTGGTTTCATTGTGGTTACTGTTGTTACTGCTGTTGATCTCCTTATTACACCAAAGCAACAAAATGAAATACTAACTAAACCTATCAACTGCTAGTTACAAGATTCCTATCTAAGACTTGGTCTTGAGTCTTGATCTTTTGGCTGACTCTGACCTGGATCTTGATGTTTGTTAGCCGCAGGTGCTGGTTTCGTCTTATCGTTCCTCGGATCAAGGCAGGATATACTGGACGGATGACTTCAATCTCGCTCTGAATAGTCCATATCTTCCTCGTTTCTGCGCTTTTGGATTCAATCTTCTCTTTCTTCTTTTGTTTTATTATTTTTGGATCGAAACTTCTTCTTTTGATCGTCTCGAGTTCCAATGTCCTAAAATTATAATCTGCACAAAAATCAAAACAAACGAACGAAATTTTCTGCCCCAGTTTTCACTAGGAAAATTTCGTGAGTTATTGTAAGTAAATCTACACTACTTTGTTATTGAAAGCAGTGAACAGGTTATGCTGCCGTTAAGAAAAGATAACCAGGTTATGTTGATCTCTGAGGAGGATCAACGGGTTATATCGTTGTCAAGAAGAAATTACCAGGTTATGCTGGTGTCTAGGAAGGTCAACAGGTTATGTTGTTGCCGGAACAGAGAACACTGGGTTATGCCGGTGTCAGGAAATATTCAACAGGTTATGTTGTTATCAAGAAAGATCACCGGGTTATGCCGGTGTCTGGAAAGGTCAACAGGTTATGTTGTTACTCGGGGGCAAAGAGATTACTGGGTTATGCCAGTGTTAGGGAATGATCAACAGGTTATGGTGTCGTCAGAAAAAGATCACCAGGTTATGCCGGTTTCTAGAAAGGTCAACAGGTTATGTTGTTGCCTGTGAAAAGAGATCACTGGATTATGCCAATGTCAGGAGGTGATCAACAAATTATACTGTTGTCAAAAAGATCACCAGGTTATGCCGGTGTCTGGAAAGGTCAACAGGTTATGTTGTTGCCTGGGGAAAAGGGAATGATCAACAGGTTATGCTGTTGTCAGAAAAAGATCACCAGGTTATGCCGGTGTCTGGAAAGGTCAACAGGTTATGTTGTTGTCCCGAAAAAGGGAATGATCAACATGTTATGTTGTTGTCAGAAAAAGATCACCAGGTTATGCCGGTGTGTGGAAAGGTCAACAGGTTATGTTGTTGCCCCAGAAAAGGGAATGATCAACAGGTTATGCTGTTGTCAGAAAAAGATCACCAGGTTATGCCGGTGTCTGGAAAGGTCAACAGGTTATGTTGTTGCCTGGGAAAAGAGATCACTAGGTTATGCCAGTGTCAGGAGGTGATCAACAGGTTATACTGTTTTCAGAAAGATCACCAGGTTATGCCGGTGTCTGGAAAGGTCAACAGGTTATGTTGTTGCCTGGGGGGAAAGGAATGCTCAACAGGTTATGTTGTTGTCAGAAAAAGATCAACAGGTTATGCCGGTGTCTGGAAAGGTCAACAGGTTATGTTGTTGCCCCGGAAAAGGAAATGGTCAACAGGTTATGTTGTTTTCAGAAAAAGATCACCAGGTTATGCCGGTGTCTAGAAAGGTCAACAGGTTATGTTGTTGCCCCGAAAAAGAGATCATTGGGTTATGCCAGTGTCAAAAGATGATCAACAGGTTATGTTGTTGTCAGAAAGATCATCAGGTTATGCCGGTGTCTGCTTGGGAGTGGGACCCTATGTTGGCATCAACTGAGGACTGAGATATCCTAGGTTGGCGTCGGGTTATGTCGACATCAGGTTATGTTGGCATCAACTAGGTAATGGAGACCTTATGTTGGCATCAACTAAGGAATAGGATATCCTATGTTGGAAAAGGTGTAGCTAGGGATTGGAGATCCTATACCACTTTAGGTTTGGATTGTTTTCAACATCGTTTTCTTCTTTTCTTTTCTTTTCGTTTTATTTTGAGTGAATGCGGGAAATAATTTTGGAGAAAACTTCCCTTTTTGGAGTCGTTGCTGCAGAGCTCCTTCTAGCCCTTGCGCAATTCCTTTTGGTTGCACCTGCTTTTTGCACGGTTGCTTTTGAGTTGTACATGTTTCAGATTTTCAAACAAAGAACAATTTGTTAGTTTGAAACTATGGTTGATTTTGCGGCCTTGATTATTTCAATTGCTTGATCTCGACCCCTTTAACGAAGATCTCAACCGCTTGCTTGCTTACTGGGGTTGGGTTTCATTTCTAAACCCGGGGACCCTGGCTTTCCAGATTTTTCCATGGCGATCGGTCACGTGGGGCCCAATATTTTGACTTTATTTTGCCTTTGTAGGCCTTTCGCTTGCTTTTCTTTTGGATTTCCGGAGTATCAGGGGGAATTTTTGGCCTTTCAAATTCTGCTGCAACGGTTAGTCTCGTGGGACTTAAACTTTTTCAACTTTATTTCGCCTCATCGGCCTTTCATTTTTTATTTTTCCCTCAACTTTAGCCTTAGGTAATTTGGAGTATTTTGACTTTTCAGACCTTGCCGATATGGTTAGCCACGTGGGACTCAAATTTTCAACTTCATTCGTCTTTATAGGAACTTCAATTTGATTTTCTCCTTTCAAGTGTTTTGAGTTTGAAGCATCGGCCGCTATGGCCAGTCGAGATCGACTTGATGCCCCTGACGAGGCTGGGTAACTTTTGCATATTAGCCCGTGTCAAATGAGATCCCTGTAAATCAGTCTTGCCATCCTTTCTTTGTCTTATTACAGGAATAGAGTTAGACCGAAAGGGATTGAAAAACAATAAATGACAGAATGGATAATTAATTTAAACGAGAGGTATCCCTTTCGGGGAAAGGAAGGAAAGACTTATCTGGAGTGCATGCGGACTTCAATGAACATGACATGCCTTTTGGACTGGATGCCAAATCCGTGTAAACCGTCCGACTCTCAGAAATTCATCACAACTATTACCCTGAGATCGAGAAACCTTGCCCCAGACTGTGTCCATATCGGTGATCCATTATCTTTTTCGATTGGTGGCGCCCTTTGCGGGTTTTCACCGACTAACCTCTCTCATTTCTCTTCTTACTTGTCTTCTTGTAGTGCTCTTTGTGAGTTTTCACTAACAAGACTCTCTCATTTTCTATTTCTCTGCTCACCGTCGCCTTACAGTGCCCATGTGGGTTTTCACCGATAAGATTCTCTCATTTTTAATTTCTCTCATTGCTTGTATCATCTCCAAACCACTGCATCCTCCAACTTTAGACATCTTTGGTCGATCGATCGGAAGGACTTGAACAGGGTTTTGGGTAGAGAGAATTTGGATTGNCTTGTTCTCCTTTTTTTTTTTTTTTTTTTTGCATTTCATCATCATTTTTTTTCTCTTTCTTTTTATTTTTTTTTCATTTTTCAATCAATCAAATTTTTCTTTTTTCTTTTTTTTTCCAATAATACCTTCGGGTTCCAAAGAAGGTAATCAAAGAAGAGTAACCGGCTCAAAGAGTTTGCAAAAGGGTTAATGGTGTTTGGGTAGCGAGAATGAAAACCTTTGTCATCCCAACCGGAGAACATTTGAAAATATATGGAGGATCAAACATAGTACATTTCGACTGCACCTGCGTTGACAGTAGTTTCAGGGACGTTTTCTTCGATCCCCAAGTACAACGCACTCTTTTGGAAGTACTCTTGTTGCAATGCATTAACCTTTACAAACTGAACCAATTTTCCTTTGGTTGTTCCGATTCATTGTTTTACTTCTTTGACCTAACTTCATTTGCATTATTTCGAAGTCTAGCAGCGTTTTAGGATCTTTTGACTGCACCTGCGTTGACAGTCATTTCAGGGACATTTTCTTTGATGTATCCCAAGTACAAACGCACTCTTTTGGTAGTACTCTTGTAGGAATGCATGGACCTTTCCGATCTGAACCTATTTTCCTTTGGTTGTTCCGATTCATTGTTTATTTCCTTGATCTAAACTTCATTTGCATTCTGATTCTTGATTCATTATTTCGAAATCTGACGGCATTTTGGGATATGGGCATGAAGTCCGCAAGCATGTCATGTTATTGAAATCTGCATTTAAACAGAACTGAAAGTAGAGTAAGAAAAGAAACAAGATTAAGAAAGGAGACATTCTTGGACAATGAAATATTAATTCCATTTGATTGATTTTTTTTTTAAGTTTAAAGATAGAAGGGTTTACATCGGAAAGTAAGAAAATAAAGTAAAACATTCGGATCACACCCTGAGATAATCCGGACGCAGAAAGGATAGCAAGACTGGCTACCGAGACTCCCATCTGATTGGGGAACTTTCAGGCTTAGCAACCGTTTTTTGGCTTTTCTACTGTCTCGGCAATGGCTGAAATGGCCTTCAGTGCCGGATCAAATTCTTCATCCTCACAAATCATTCCGACTATTGGCCCAGTGTGAGCAAGCAGGGGATTATTCATTATATTAGGGTCGTCTTCATCCCTAAGCACTATTGCCTCGACCTCGATGAGATCTTCCACTACTCTTTTAAGAGTGCAACAATCTTCAGTATCATGCCCCACTGCTCCAGAGTGGTATTCACATCTAGCATCAGCCCGGTGCGATATGGACTCGGGGTTCGGCCGGTTCAGGGTCACTAGCTGCAGCAGACCTGTCCTAACCAACTTTTGGAACAAGCTGGAGTATGATTCACCAATAGGGGAGAACTGATTCTTTTTTAAAGTATTTCATGGGCGAGGATTGAATTGAGGAACATTTGGTTGGGGATTATATGGATCTTGGTAAGGATGGGCATTTCTGGGAAGTGGAGCTCGGTTTTCGGTATACTTTTGTGGTTGTGTGTAAGGTTGTGTGTTCATTACCACATGTGGAGGCGGTTCCACGACATACGCGGCATCATCTTGATGGGGATAATAATGTTGTGGGACTTTAGGAAGCATATATGTTTGGTTGAATGCCCTGCGGGCCCCCTTCAAACTCGAAGTCATCATGGCTCCCTCTTCTCTTTCGTTTCTGTTCATCAAACCCCTTGACCCATTCTGAACGGCCTGTGATGCAGCCTTAAATGCAGTTTGATTCAAGATTTGGCATGTTTTCAAACCATTCTCGACCATCTCCCCAATTTTGATAGCCTCGGTGAACGGTCCACCCATAGCAGACATCATGGTGTGGAAGTAATCCGCTTCTTGGGACTGTAGGAAGGTCGTAACCATTTCGGCTTCGCCCATTGGAGGCTTTACCCTGGCAGCTTGCTCACGCCATTTGACAGCATATTCGCGAAAGCTTTCCGCGATTTTCTTTTTCAAATTAGACAAAGTGTTTCTGTCGGGGGTGATGTCAACATTATACTGGAACTAGCGGACAAAGTCTCGGGCCAAATCGTCCCACATATGCCAATGGGTAATTTCTTAATCCATATACCATTCAGCAGCGATTCCGGTGAGGCTTTCTCCAAAGTAGGCCATTAGCAACTCATATTTTCCACCAGTATCCCTCAGTTGGTTACAATATCGTTTCAAGTGACCTATCGGGTCTCCGTGCCCGTCATATTTTTCAAACTTTGGAGTTTTGAAACCAACCGGCAGGTGAACATGTGGGAACATGCATAAATCGGAGTAGGAGAAGCTCTTCTGACCACTCAAAGCTTGTATGTTCTTTAAGCTTTGCTCTAAGCTTCTCATCTTCCGAACCATTTCTTCCTGCTCGGGGTTTCTCATTGTTCTTTGCTGACCCATAGGAGAATCATATTGCGGGTGTTGAGGGTAAGAGTTTGGCTTGGGAACTGTTGGATGTGCCGTAGTGGAGATTGATGGTACAATGAACATTGTTGGCGGTGCCCTTGAATCCGGCGCCAGGGGTGATCCACAGAAGGCATTCCGGGGCCATTAGACGGCATTAGAGGGTGCCCATATGGGATGAGTGGGTTGAGCACAAGGGTGTTGGTAAGCCCATCTGAACTAGGGATCAATTTAGGGAAACCAGAGATTACACTTGGCGGTTCCCTACCATTAGACCATGCGTCCCACATTTTCAACATGTGGCGACGCAACATTCTATTTTCTTCAGCAATCGCTGATTCTGGCTGCAGAATAACCGATGCCGGGCTAACCACAGGACCGATGATTGGTAGATTGCTTGCGGAGGCCATCTCTGTCTTTGGAACTTGTGAAGGACGAAAGGTCAGACTACCACAAAACCAACCACCTAAATATGACATGTCTTATTTGCACACACAACAACCGGGTTAGTTTGAGACAATTAACCAATAGGGAATCACATATTGGGCATGCAATGCACCTAACAGTTAAACATTTCTACCATGTGTTTGAACGGTTGCGTGTTTCATCCCGGCCCTTAGACGTCCCTTTCCAATTTTATCTCTCCTTCTTTTTTTTTTGAATTTTTCATATCTCGATTTTTTTTTCTTTCTCTTTTTTTTCATTTTCGCTCTTCGTTTTTCTCAGTTATTTTGTCACTCTTTTTTTTCACTTTCTTTTCACTCTTTTCTTTATTTTTCACTCAATTTTTTTTTCTTATTTTTTTTTCACTCAATTTATTTATGGCTATGATCGAATCCGATGGGGATTGCCTACGTATCATGACGTCAGATGAATCAGATCTTGCGTAGTTCCGGGAGATTGAGAATGGAGTAAATAAAGTCAACTCTTTTTGAATTTCGTTTATTTTTTTTTTTAAAAAGAAGATAGAAAATATTTTTGGTTCTTTTTTTTTTGATGTTTTGATTGAAATGTTTGAAAGAAAGACTTCTACAAAGCAAGAAAATATTTTTGGCTTTTGATATGACTTTTTCTTTTTCTTTTTTTTTGAACTTTTGGGGGAAGTAATTCAAGATAAAGGAAACCTGTATTTTTGGATTTTGATGTTTGATTTTTGATTTTTTTTTTTTTGAATTTCAGGGAAAAAGACTTTTTTTTTAATATATAATTTTTTTAATGAAAGACTTCTAAAAACTCTTTTATTTTGTTTTGAACTTTGAGAATTTCAAAAGTAAAAAGAAAATATTTTTGTTAAATTTCATCTTTTGTCATCTTTTTTTTTCTCTTTCTTTTAAGAATAAAGAAAATATTTTTTAGATTTCGAATATTGCCTCTACATTTTCAAAAGAGGAATTTTTAAAGAAAGACAAGGATTTTTTTTTAGATTTTTGTTTTCTAAATTTTTGTTTCTTTTGGAAAAATATTTCTGAAAGAGGGAAAATATTTTATTTTGGATTTTGATTGATTATTTTACCTAGTTTTTTTTATGTTTTTGAATAAAAGCTTTCAAAGAAGGAAATATTTTTTTGGATTTTTTTCTAAAAATAAATTAAAATCTCTTCTTTTTTTTTCATTTTGGGATTTTTAGGAAGGTAAATATTTTTTGGGATTTTTTGAAAATTGAGATCTCAAAGAAAGACGTTTCTAAAGAAGGAAAAATATTTATGAGTTTTTTTTTTTTTTGAAAATTTTTGAAAATAAAAAGTAAAAAATATTTTTTGGTATTTTGATTTGATTTGACTTTTTTTCGAATGAAAAATATTTTTGGGTTGTAAAACGCTTTTTTTTTCTTTTTATCTTTTATTTGTTTGGAATTTCCTAAGAAAATACCCCTAAAGAAGGAATTAAACGAAAATATATTTTTTTTGTTTTTTTTGGGTTTTTTTCTTTTTTTAATATTATTGGGGAGGAATTAAAGAAAATATTTTTGGATTTTTGAAAATTGGGGTCGGGACCGATGAACGTATCTCACATCTGGTGAGAATCAGACCTGCATTTTTTCTGTTACTTCTTTTCCTTTAACCGGTCGACAAACAAGCCGAAACAAAATAATGTACACATAGCCAGGTAGGATGCATCAGGATGGTCTTTATTTTCAGGTTCATCTGTCCTAGACGGACCCAACCCCTATGTGAGTCCCCTAAGCCAAATGCATATGATGCAGATAATCGTTCCTACTAGGGATCCGGCATGAGGCTATGTTATTCTAAGTTTATGTCCTGGGATATTGTTCTAGACCAGGCTTACTCGAGCAGACAGCTCGAGCCAAGGTCGGGGCAGCATGCCGGGAATACAGAAGCTTCACCGGCTTTGCAACTTGTCGGTACTTCATTCTAAAATTTGGATATTATCTTAACAGAAAAGAAGTCACACGAAGTGCACACTTCCCAGATGATTTAGAAGACTCAGAGAGAAGGAGGTTTGGTAAAAAAAAAACGCCATTTAGCACATTAGGTTTAAACATGTAAAAATCAGGTAATAATGAAAGCCAAATATAACAGTTATTTTAAGCTCGAATTCTTGAACCCTGAACCAGAGATTCTGGGTTCAATCCCCAGCAGGGTCGCTAGAGCTGTCACACCTCCTTTTTCACTACCCCGGATTAATAAAGGGTAATAAGGGAGTTTTTCCAATTAAAGTGACATTATTCAGATTTAGGATTTCTTTATAGTTTTCAGAGTCTCCACCCAGATTTTTGACGATGTTCCGGGACACCGTTTTATTTTAAAAATTCCAAACCGAGGAAATTTTGACTCTGTTTTAAGTTGTCTGCGACCAGAAATCCGAGTAAGGAATTCTGTTAACACGGGAGAAGGTGTTAGGCACTCCCGAATTCTGTGGTTCTAGCACGATCGCTTAACTATTAATATTTGGCCTATATTATCTGATTATTTACGCATTTTAGCTTATTGTGCATTCAGCCTTTTTAACTTTTAACCGCTTTAAATATTTATGGATTTGTCTTGAAATAAGCCACGATGACGTGCACTTGTTTGTTTTTGGACACATTATAACTGCGCCACATGAAATGCACCCGCAATTACAACATGTGATTTTTATTATTGTTCTGAGTTAGAGTCGGGGACATGAGTTGACCCGAGGGTAGATTATATAGCCATGACTATGGTCATGACGGTTTTAAAATGCTTATTTGAAGCAATTTTCGATTATTGAAAATTTTAATCTAAAAGGGGTCTTTTCAACCTAGAGGATATGTAGAAAGTTGTCTAAGGTTAAGTTCACTAAATTAAAGGACAAATGTTTGGGCTATGGCCATGTTTTAGCCCGATTATCATTTAAACCTTTGGCCAATCCTAACTATGGCTAATTATGGAACGAGGGTGAAGTTACTGATTCCTTACGAGTTTAATTCCCTCATGACATATCGATAATAGAGCCTTACCAAGACCTTAAACAATCTTCATTTTTGGTTTGACAAAAGGGCAGAAGTACGTTAACAGAGTACACATTGCTCATATATATGTATATACCTATGTGAGCGTACAGACATACAAGCACCTTCTTAGTCATTGAATTTGTTTCGAATTTACAATATTGGATTATTTCCTTTCATGGAAACTTTGTAAACAGAGGGAGTGTAATACACAAAACATAGTCATTTACAGGACATAGTCCACAAAAGAATTATAACAGGAAAAATTCAACATATGGGTCACAATGGACCTTCATTTTCAACAGAGTAAAGCTGCTGCATTTTCAAGAACATGCTGACAGTAGACAATAAAGGCCACCAATAAAACGACTCTTTTTGTCTTAAAGAGAATACTCGAAATATCAAAACATGCTTATATATGGATTACAAGAGTCCAAATTTGGATGCAATTACAAACATTTACATGAATTTTATACTGGATACTTGACAGTAGGTAGCTGAATTGAATCACCAAGGCTTAATGTGAGAACAATAAAAATTCTAAATCTGGGTAAGAAGGGGCTTCTGAATGGGATACATGAGCTCGATTCTGAAAGTTTTGCTGGTTTCAAACTTTTTCCACAAATTCTGGCTTGCAAAAGCAGCTACAAAGTTGATTTGCAAGCCGATATTGTCCCTGACTTGCCTCATGAGGGCTAAACAATGTTGAAATTCCCTTTTTCAGGTGAGACTCCAACAGCCATTTCATTGAAAAATAAATAAAAATAGTGATTATCTATTTCAAAGATTCACTAGAACAAATAATATTAACTCATCACACAAATACCATATATCATCTCAGCTATACATGAACATTCTGAGAATTTAGAGAAAAGTAACTCTATGACACTACACATTCAATAACAGTTAGGAATTTAGGACAAGTTTAGAACTACAAAGCTGAAGCAAATAACATGAATAAAGAAACTCATCCAGAAAATAAAAGAGATCATATTCCATTTCATAAAAGTCAACATAGAGGATATTATATGAGATCAACATACCTATAGTAGTAAAAGCCAAAAGAAGAAGAAAAAAGAATGAATTCTTGGCTGGAGCAGAAGAGAAACAGCAATAAAATCAGGAATCACAGCAGGAATCCAACCCATAATCGATCTCTTGAAATCAGAAAACCCGGGAGATGTAGGAGAAAACTTGGAAGCAAAGCAACCCACTGATATTTTTTGTTAAAAGACAGCCAGATTTTCTCTATTGAATTTATGTGTTTTTTAGCAGCTGCTGCTATCTTTTTCTATCTCGGCCCAAAAGAAAATCTGTGTTGCGCTTTTTAGAGAAATGAAATCTGGGGTGGCTGGTCGTGGTAGATGGTTAGAGGCGGATTGCTGATTTTCAGAAACGTTTTTTAGCAGAATTGGGAGCTTCTTTGGACAGGTTTTTGAGTTGGGTTAGTTTCTCCTTTTGGTTGGATTTTGCTTAGCTTTTTGGTGGTGTTTATGGGAGCTAAGGTGTGAGGAAGATGAGTGAACAGTGGAGTGCAGTGGCCATTTTTTATTTTTTGGTCAAGAGGTGAGGGGTCTCCTTAGGTCTGTATGTTGAGAGGGTGAGGAAGAAGACATGGAAGGGACGACGTTGATCATAGAGATTAGGTCCCCCCCTAGGTCTTTAGGTCTAGTTTGTTTTAATAGGTGAGAGAAGCGGGTCGGGCATGCGGGTCATGGTTTTCGGACCGGGTTTGGGCCAAAAAGTGGGGCTGCCAAAAATGCTTGGCCCAAATAGATGCCTGTCCTTTCTCTCTTCAGCAAATAATTAAGCTTAAATTGCAGTCATTTTAACTCCATATTTGCAAATTAAGCCTATTTTGTAAAATTAAGTTAATTATCATTATTTTCTATTAATTAACTAAAATGCATGTGAAACTACTGAAGTATTATTTGTTATAATTCAAATGTATTAAGTCTATAATTTGAGTAAGTGATTAATTCCTAAAAATGCAATTTAAACCTAAAATGGCATGATATGAAAATGTGACGAGTTTTTTTATGATTTTTCTATAATTTAAAATATTAAAGATGCATGACGTGCAACTAAATAAAGAAAAATTCCTAAAATTCATAAAAAATTATTTTTGATTATTTTTTAGGAATAATTTTCATGCGGGGCAAAAATTGGGTGCTCACACACCCTTATCACAGTCATATATATATATATATATATATATATATATATATATATATATATATATATATATCCCATGTCCACCCTTATCACAGTCATATATATTTACTTCCCCTGTCCACCCTTATCACAGTCATATATATTTATTTCTCATGTCTACCCTTATCACAGTCATATATATTTATTTCCCATGTCCACTCTTATCACAGTCATATATATTTGTTTATTTATCAAAAACTTTCATAATTCAGGCCAAGCGTTTCACAACACTTTTATCTCAACAATTGTAAACAAAAAACTATACTTCTCATAAACTCATCAATATTATCACAAAAATGGAACCAACAGGAATACATATATATATATATATATATATATATATATATATATATATAATCGTAAAACAATGTCAACCCACTCAACATTTATGTAGATGTAACCATTGTAGAAAAGATGAGAATAGCTTTATTATAATTACAGATTCATGTACAAACATGGTCAACTACAAGACAATATGCAATCACAATCTCCAGCGAACTACCAAATGCATGTAACAAATGTGAAAATATAAATGACTATTTGCTTTATAAGTATATCAAGAATATGGACTCTGGAATCAATACGACTCTTTCAATTCACAACAACTTGTCTCAAGCATCCCATTTTAAGATCTTAAATTACTCAATGGAATCAAGCACCGTCTTAAGCTAACCAGATTATGGTAGACTAAAAGAAGCATATATACTCAGTGCATACCTAGTAGAATTTTCCTCTTCTTTATGTGAGGAGCTCTCTATAAACTAAGGAATACGCTAATACTTTTTCAAAAATAATTCCAACCAGACTTAACAATAAATTAACAAGCCAAGTAATCATAGAAACAAAAATGGGCATGAAACACTTATAACCCGAGCAATTAAATTAGAAACGGAGAGGAGATCATGTAAGCAGACAATTTGGTAGTGCATAGATACTCGTCACTTCACCTATACATCACTCACATGCAGTTTCACATAACAATTTAGTTGGGATTCCTATTCCCTTAAGTCAAGGTTAAACCAAGCACTTACCTCAATTTCGCAGGCCACTCACTGTCCAATTATAGTTTTTCCTCTTGAATTCACCTCCAATACACTCGAATCTAACCATAATTAACTTAATATCATTAATTAATGCTAAAGAAACTAACTTTACTGAAAATTATAATTTTTCCTAAGTTTTCTATAAAAAAAGGTTAAAACCCGACTCCAGACCCACTTGGTCCAAACTCGGGGTTCGGACCAAATCACGTTTACCCATTCACCCCTGATCCCGAATATGCAATTAGCTTCGAAATCCGACCTCAATTCGAGGTAAAGATTCGATTTTTACAAAAAATTCTTTAATTCTACCCAAACTCTCAATTTTGATCATGAAAATTCTTGATTTTTGATTTAAAAGTGATGAAAAATATTGGGTAATTGAAATATAACCAAACAAAATGAGTAGAACACTTATCCCAATCCCTATGGTAAAAATCTCCCAAATTCGAGCTCCCCAACTAAAAATATGACCGAATGAACAAATCCTAGTTTTATATATTTTTTTGCCAGCCATTCTGCCTCGTTTCTCGTATCAAACAATCTCGAAACTCGATTTTTATATCTCCAATGTATTCCTTGTGAAATTCTGGTCAAGTTAGACTTTTGAATTACTCAATTTGACTTTATAATGAAGGAGATATGTAGGTTTTAATATTTGCAAATAGAATAGATTTTTAAATACGTCGTCAGTGGCAATTTCGTAATTAATTTGAAAAATCTGACAACCTAATTCTTAGTAAAATGACCATAAAATCCTCATACGATGTCCAAATTCAACAATTCTTTTTGTTACAAATCCGTAATTATGATACAGATCTAATGCTTCATTCAAAATAGAAATAGGAGCTCATTTGTTCAATATGATATCATTCATGCTTGAAGAAACGTCATTGAAGCATAAGAAAGAACAAGCGCAACACAACCCAAACCTATTCGAAACTCACCCGAGCCCTCGGGACTCTAAACCAAACATGCACACAAGTCTAAAAATATCATACGGACTTGCTCATGCGATTAAATCATGAAAATAACATGTATAACTATGAATTAAACCTCAAAACTCATCATTTTTCTCAAGAACACTTCAATTTCACTATTTCTCAACCGGACGTCCGAATCACGTCAAACAAACTCCGATTCTCACCAAAATTCACATTTAGTATTCAAATAATATAGAAAATCTGTACCGGGCTCCGGAACTAAAATACGAGTCTGATACCAATGGTTTCAAACATTAATTCTTTTTTTTATTTCATTAATAATTCAGCAAAACAATTTCTTTCAAAAATTGATTTCTAAGGCTTGGGACCTCAGAATTTATTTCCAGGCATACGCCCAAGTCCTATATTTTACTGCGGACCTCCCGGGATCGTCGAAGCACAGATCCGGGTCCGTTTACTAAAAATGTTGACTCAACTCAACTAAAATCAAATTTTAATTCTAAAAATTATTATTTCTTATATTTTCACATAAAAGCTTTCTAGTTTCATGCCCAGACTGTGCATGCAAATCAGAGTAATTAAAATTAGTCTTTTTATGGCTAATAAGCCTAGAACGGAGTTTTAATTCATAAAATGACCCCTTGGGTCATCACACATCGACAGAGAACCCCGATCGAACAGAGATCGGTATCAACCATACAAGGCAGATCGTACGAACAGCGGACCAGGACATAATCCCGTGCGAAATGATCGAAGTAATTATCAAGGATAGAGTTCTCGAGGTCTTATGATCAAAAGTGGCTTCGATAAGCATACTGATCCCACAGAAGCACCACGATTATCAGAATACAACTTCAGCATCGACGCATAAGGTATTGTGTCAGCCATTGGGATAATCAAAGATACTAGATGACCTAGACCCCTGCAGACCGGTCCGTCTCAAAGAAACCCAACCAGATTTGCAAATACCATGGTACCCATGGTCATAGAACCGAAGACAGCAGGTAACTAAGGGAGGAGGTGGCCCGTTTATTCAACGAGGGTTACCTTCGAGAATTTCTGAGCGACCGAGCTAAAAACCATTTCAGATATAGTGATGCAAACAGGAAAAATGAGCAGGAAGAACCATAACACGTGATTCACATGATTGTTGGCGGGGTCTATATTCCACAAGGGCCCGTGTTCAAACGCACTAAGTATCAATCACCAAGGAAAAATGAACTCGGGACTATGTGCCAGAAGGCACTTTATCATTCAATGATGAGGAGGCAGAAGGGATCCCGCAACCCCACAATGACGCTTTGGTAATCTCTATCCTTATGAATAAAATTTAGGTTAAACGTATCTTAATTGATCCATGGAGCCAATATTATTCGATCAAGGGCCGTGGAGTAGCTCGGCCTACAAGACCAGATCGTACGCACAGCTCGGGTCTAAATGGTTTCAACATGGAAAGTGAAACAACAAACGGTGAAATCATTTTACTAGTAAACGTGGCTGGGACTATTCAAGGAACCAAGTTCCATGTGATCGAGGGCGATATGAGATACAACTCCCTGCTCGGAAGACCCTGGATTCACAA
Organism: Nicotiana paniculata; assembly: GCA_005239505.1. NCBI lineage: Eukaryota > Viridiplantae > Streptophyta > Magnoliopsida > Solanales > Solanaceae > Nicotiana > Nicotiana paniculata. The sequence continues at coordinate 10,071 of ML347117.1, read as the reverse complement.
TATGAGGGTAGTCCCTTCAACCCTTCACCAGATGCTGAAATTCCCAATGCCGGATGGAGTAAAAATGGTGTATGGGTAACAACATGCTGCCAAAAAAATATTTGTGGTCGATGAGGTGATACCTATATCGGCGCTTTTGTCAACAAAAGGATCGGAGCCCAAAGGAAAACATGAAGCTAAATAGCAACCACAACCACCAGCCTCGACTCAGTCGGAGAAGCAGGGAACGGACGAGGACGATGACTATTGGATCCCTCGATCCTTCATAATCCCCGAGGATTCCGACGCTAACAAACTGGCAGTCGAAGAGCTTGAGAAAGTTATACTGATCGAGTACCTGCCTGAGCGAAAGATATATCTGTGAACGGGGTTAAGCCCCGAGCTCAAGGAAAAACTTATTAAATTTCTTATCGATAATATGGATTTTTTTCTTGGTCCCACTTAGTTATGACAAGGATCCCACTAGAGATCATTACGTATCGATTGAGCTTGGACCCGAAGTTTCGACCAGTAAAGCAAAAGAGAAATCCCCACACCTAGGTAAAACATGCATTCATCAAGGACGAGGTAGCCAAACTTCTAAAAATAGGATCCATTCGAGAAGTAAAGTATCTCGAATGGTTAGAAAATGTAGTCGTAGTCCCTAAAAAGGGGAACAAACTTAGAATGTGCGTAGACTATAAAGATTTAAACAAAGCATGTCCTAAAGACTCTTTTCCTCTGCCGAATATCGATTGCATGATCGATGCCACGGCCGGCCATGAGATCCTTAGTTTTCTCGACGCCTACTCCGGGTACAATCAAATTCAAATGAACCCGGAGGATCAAGAAAAGACTTCGTTCATTACTAAGTACGACACCTATTGTTATAACGTAATGTCGTTTGAGCTCAAAAATGCTGGTGCTACTTACCAACGCCTAGTAAACCAGATGTTCGAAGAACAAATAGATAAATCAATGGAGGTCTATATTGACGATATGCTAGTTAAGTCCCTGCGCAGAGAGGACCATTTAACTCATTTGCAGGAAACCTTCAATATACTAAGAAAATTCAACATGAAGCTCAATCCAGAGAAATGTGCATTCGGAGTCGGTTCGGACAAGTTCCTCGTCTTTATGGTGTCTAATCGGGGGATCGATATCAACCCCGATAAAATCAAGTCAATTGAAGACATCACTGTCGTGAACAGTGTTAAGGCCGTACAAAGATTAACAGGGAGGATAGCCGCCCTAGGCTAGTTCATCGCGAGGTCTTCAGACAGAAGTCACAGGTTCTTCTCACTGCTCAAAAAGAAGAACAATTTTTCTTGAACCCCGGTATGCCAACAAGCATTGGAAGAATTAAAGCGGTACCTCTCAATCCCACCACTGCTTCATACTCCAAAAGCGGATGAGCAACTCTACTTATACTTAGCAGTCTTGGAAGTCGCGGTAAGTAGGGTCCTAGTTCGAGAGGAGCAAGGTACGCAATTTCCTGTTTACTATGTTAGTCGAACATTAGGTGAGGCCGAGATTCGGTACCCACAATTAGAAAAATTAGCGCTTGCTCTAATAAGCGCCTCTAGGAAATTAAAACCATATTTTCAATGTCACCCAATTTGTGTGGTGACCACTTATCCACTTCGCAATGTTTTGCATAAGCCCGAACTCTCGAGCCGATTGGTAAAATGGGCAATCAAAATCAGTGGGTATGATATCGAGTATCAACCCCGAACGGCCATCAAGTCTCAAATCTTAGCAGACTTAGTGGACGACTTCACGCCAACCCTCGTACCAGAGGTCAAAAAGGATCTGTTATTAAAAATGGGTACATCATCGGGGATGTGGACCCTTTTCACTGACGGTACTTTGAATGTGAAAGGGTCCGGGCTAGGCATCATTTTGAAGCTGCCCACAAGCAATACAATTAGACAGTCTATCAGAACTTCTAAGTTGACTAACAATGAGGCCGAGTATGAGGCTGTGATTGCAGGTCTCGAGCTAGCCAACAGTTTGGGAGCAGAGGTCATCGAGGCCAAATGCGACTCACTACTTTTGGTAAACCAAGTCAATAGAACCTTCGAGTTTCGAGAAGATCGAATGCAGAGATACTTAAACAAACTACAGGTGATGCTACATCAGTTTAAAGAATGGACCTTACAACATGTACCTCGAGAACAAAACAGTGAGGCCGATGCCCTTGAAAATTTGGGGTCATCAGTCGAAGATGACGAAATTAGCTCGGAGACTGTCGTACAACTTTCAAAGTCAGTGATCGAAAAAGGCCACGCCGAAATAAATTCCACAAGTTTAACCTGGGATTGGAGGAATAAATATATCGAGTACCTAAAGAACGGGAAGCTTTGATCAGATCCTAAGGAATTGAGGACTCTACGTACAAAAGTTGTACGATTTACGATGGCCGAAGATGGAACACTATAGAAAGATGTTCGATGGACCGTTGTTAATATGTTTGGGTCCCGGAGATATCGACTACGTCCTACGGGAAATTCACGAGGGCACTTGCGGAATCATTCCAGTGATGAATCATTGGTTCACAAAGTCATTTTAGTAGGATACTATTCGGCCAATATGGAAATAGATACTAAGGAATTCGTTCGAAAATGCGACAAGTGTCAAATATATGCGATGATGATCCACCAACTTGGAGAGCAACTCCATTCAGTCCTATCACCATGGTCGTTCATGAAATGGGAAATGGATATCGTCGGCTCTCTACCATCGGCCCCAGGTAAAGATAAATTCATTTTATGTATGACTGACTATTTCTCTAAGTGGGTTGAAGCAGAGGCCTTCGAGAAAGTCATAGATTAAGAAGTTATAGACTTCATCTAGGACCACATTATATACCGATTCGGGATACCTTCCGAGATCGTGTGCGACAATGAAAGGCAGTTCATCGGCAGTAAAATAACAAAGTTTCTCAAAGATCACAAAATAAAAAGGATCTTGTCGATGCCATATCATCCTAGTAGGAACGGACAGGCCGAATCGACAAACAAGACCATCATTCAAATATAAAGAAAATATTGAACGATGCTAAGGGAAAATGGAGAGAAATATTGCCCGAGGTCCTTTTGGGCATATCAAACAACGTCAAAATCCAGTACGGGGGTAATGTCATTCTCTTTAGTTTACGATGCCGAAGCTCTGATCCCGGTCGAAGTCGGGGAACCAAGCGTCAGGTTTTGATATGCAACGGAAGAATCGAATCGTGAAGCTATGAATACAATCCTCAAATTGTTGGATGAAAAACAAGAAGCCGCCGTCTTTCAAATGGCTGCACAGAAGCAACGGATCGAAAGGTACTACAACCAAAGAGCCAATCTTTGACATTTTAAAATCGGGGACTTAGTTTTGAGAAAGGTCACCATCAATACTCGAGATCCTAACGAAGGAAAACTTGGCCCGAATTGGGAAGGACCATATCATGTCCTCGAAATCGTCAGAAAACGATCCTACAAACTTGGCTCGATGAATGGCGAACAATTACCGAATAATTGGAAAGTATCACTCCTCAAACGATATTATTGCTAAGGTATGACCTTATCCATTTTCATTTATATTTTATACTAACCATCTGTATGAGTTTGATCAAAGACCTCGAAGTATCCTCCAGGCACGAAGCCCTTAGGTCTGAAAGCACACGTTTCACTCTTTTTCCCTTAGACTGGGTTTTGTCCCAAATGGGTTTTTCCGGCGAGGTTTTTAACAAGGCAACCATTGTTCGTGCTAACTTAGAGAAATTCAACAGTATCCGAGGCTTCTTTACAATCAACCTCGAATACTGGGGGGCATCACCCTCGGATAATTACAAGGAAAATATTTTGATGTCAACAGGGTTTCAATAGGTAGATTTTGTAAAAGGCCAAATGGTCGAATGAACCGTGTCCATGTAGATTACTCGAGCCCTGATGGAAAAACATGTACGCATGTATAATTTATTGAAAGAAATATTTTTCTTACCAGATGTTCCATGCCTTGGAAAAATTTATACTTTACAATTTCATACTTATGATCCATTGTAGAAACTGGCTTAAGGGCCGATCACAATCCAGTTCAAGCAATTTACCCCATACTCGGGGATTGCCGCCCAAAAATTGACATCATCGAGTTATCAAACCTCCAGATCATAATATCTTAAAAAGGAAATCTTCTATTTTATAGGCCAAGGCCACCCCACTCGGGGACTGATAATTCGAATAAGTTCGAAGTGTAATCGGGAAATAAGCCCAAGAGGCAAATCCCAAGGCTACATCCAAACTAAAACGGTTTGGAGACATCCGAATTCTGTAATGAAAACAGGACTTCGAATATATTCATAAACCGGTTTAAAAGGCTACCCTCGGCAAAATAACAAAAGTGTTTCGACAACGTCAGCCCTTGAAAAACCCTAAAGGGTATCAATTGTTCGAACTCTCTAACCTCGAAAAACCTAATGGCTACAGGCTTATTTCGTGCTAAGGCATGACAAAGTTTTAAGCCGAAAAGGGAAAAAAGGCACTATTTTGAGGTCGTATCAGCCCAATTCAAGAGCCTAAGGGTCGTTATATCTTTTGAGTTCTCGACTAAAACCTAAGGGTCATCTTATTTCGAGTTCGAGAAAATACTCACTCGACTACAAAGACTACATCAGTCCGACTTCGATCAAGTTTCCTAAGCTTAGAATTTCCGCACAAAAATTTTCACAAGGCATAAGTGAATCAAAATTTTCACAAGGCATAAGTGGATCAAAATTTTCATAAGGCATAAGAGAATCAGAATTTTCACAAGGCATAAATCGAGATAAAGAAAAGATAGAGAAAAAAAAATGTTTTATACATATGAAGATATTTACAAAGGACCGGTCGAGGTCGTACACAAAAGAAAAAAAAAGAAGAAAAAATACAAAGGCTCCTAACTATTCTCGAGGGCAGCTTCTTCACCGAGATCCTCCCCATTTTCGGACCCACTCTTGCTGCCATCATCATCGTCATCGTCGTCTTCGTCATCAGAAGAGGCCAACGCTCTAGCATCAGCTTCATGTTTTTTTGCCTTTACTATTTCCTCAGAAAGATCGAAACCTCGAGCGTGGATCTCCTCGAGGATTTCACCCCGAGATTGGCATTTGGCAATTTCAGCAATCCAATGTGCTCAAGTTTAAGCAGTCTAGGAAGCCTCTCTTTCTTGGACTTGAGCAGCTTCAGCATCCGCCCGGTAGACGGCCACGATCGCCTCTACCTCAATTTTTGCCTTTTCGGCCTCAGATTTTGCCTTTGCAAGTTCGAAAGCCAACCGAGCCTCGAGCTCCTCTATATTCTTTGCCTGAGATGAGATTTTCTCCTTCATGCCTCGGAACTGGATTTCGATCGATAACAGTTGGGATCGAGCCTCTTTTTCTGCAACAAAGCAGTACATGCCTTCTTTCCACCCCAAGGGCTCCCCCTTCATCTTATTGACCTCCTCGCGGAACTGCTCAATCCTCTCAATCTTCTGCTGCAGCTGTGAGATTTAAATGTTAGCCACCATTCCTGAATCGAGCCCATGAGCTTTTAAAATTTTCATTACTTGCTCGATCAGGTCGGTCTGATCCTTGTGAGGCTTAGCCAACTCAGCTCGGAGGTCCTTGATCTCCTCGTCGTTTTTCCCGCAGAGAAGCTTGAGGGCATTCCTCTCCTCCAAAATCCCTTAAAGGTCGGCCTCACATCGGCTCAACTTATCTCGGGACTTGGAAAAAGCCTCCCTATAGAGTGCCAAAGCCTGTATGGAAAATAAAGGGAGTTAGACAGAAGATGGAGGAATGTGACATCAACAAAGGAATTAAGGCTTACCTGATTTAGGTTTCGTTGAGCGTCAAGAGGCTGGACATATCATTTAGGTCAGAAGCATCTTCGACCTCGATAAAACAATCTCGGAAGGGATCCTCCCCTACGGGGACTCCGTCTACCTCGGGGGTCCTCAAAGCTTAGGCATCCCATATTGCCTCTTCGAAAAAAGCAGGGAGAGTAGGCGAGTCTTCGATTACTATTTCCCCAAGCGAGTCACTTGGGGCGTTCTCTTCAATTCGATGGGCTTTAGGGCCGGTTCCTTCAGACATACCCACCACTTTTTCATTTCAGTGGGGAGCAGCCTCGATCTCCGATGACTCGGGGACTTTTCCTGAGTCCTTCTCCAATACCCCCTCAGTTCGAGGCAGGATTTCAGAAACCACCACCGATTCAGCGGCCTTTGGGGCCTCGACGGCTTTCTTGACTCGGGCTACCAGTACAAAGCCCTCATCTTCTTCTTCTTCTTCCTCTTCTTCATCCCTTAGCCGCTGAAGTACATTCGCGGGAAGAGCAACGGTATCCGTCTTCAGCTTGCGGACAGGTTTTTTCTTGGGCTTTGGGGCCCCGGAGGTCGAGGTCCTCTCCCTTTTATTATCCTTCACCGGTTTCAGAACTGGTGCCAAAGTCTCCTCCTCGCCAGACGGAGGCCTCATGACCGCATCTTTTCCCGGGCCTACACATGAGAACATCAAATCAGCATAAGAAGGATATATTGATCGAATCATTAAATATATGAGAAAAGGTCTTACCATGATTCTTGGCCTCCCATCGGCCTTTTGCTAAATCACGCCAACAGTGCTTGGCGTATGTGAAGGTCGAGGCAAGGTTCCGAACCCATCTCTCGAGGTCGAGGATCGCACGGGGCATCCAATCAACCTCTACATCATGAAAGAAGAAGTTAATGAGAAAAAGAAAAGGAATGAAATAATGCATGCAAACTAGCAGTGAGATAGTACTTACGCTTCATATTCTATTTCTCAAGAAATGGAATCTTCTCTGCCGAGATTAGGTCTGAAGTCCTCACTCGAATGAACATGCCCATCTAGCCTCGGTCTTTTTCATCGTCGATGCTCGAGAACAGCACCTTGGTAGCTCGACGTTGTAGTTTAATCAACCCGCCTCGATAGATACGGGGGCTGTATAATCGAATGAGGTGGTCGAGGGTGAAAGACATCCCCTCGACTTTGATCGAGAAAAATCGGAGCAGGATAACTATTCGCCAAAAGGATGGATGGATTTGGCCTAGGGTTATTTGATATTAACGACAGAAGTCGACAATGACGGGGTCAAGGGGGACCATTGTGAAAGGGTAAGTGTAAGCACTTAGAAACCCTTCCACATGGGTAGTTATGTCCTCTTCGGAGGTCGGGATCACCACCTTTTTATCCCATCAGTTGCAGCCTTTCTTTACCTGCTCGAGGTATTCCACAGTTATCGAGCATATATTTATCGACATTGGCTCGCACCGTCATGGAACCGAGGAAGCCTTATCGGTTTTGAAGTCGGAGTTTAACACACACCCCCCAGGAATACACTCCTTAAGGCGGGGTTTCACCGGCGTTTTCCCGCCGGTCGGTTGAGAAGGTGAAACGGCTTCTTTTTGCGGTACCGTTTTCGATGTTTTGGCCATTTTTGTATGAGTTAGAAGAACGAAGGTAGTAAAATTTTATTAACAGCGAAACCTGAAGATTTGTAGAAGCAAAGAACTTAGGAAGGTAAAAGATTTAGAGATTAGAAGAAAGTGAAAATAAAGTTTGAATCAATAACGAAAGGGCCTATTTATGGGATTTACGGTGACGGTTCAAAAGCACTAGTGGCCGACCACCAACCGGCACTCATTAATGATTTGGGGAACTGTACCGACGGGACATTTCGGTCACTTACGTCGCTTACGTCACGGGGATGACATCATGACAGGTTAGGTAAAAAATCGAAGGCTCAATTTGTTTCTTGTCATTACACCCCAAAAATGAGGGGACTATTTGTATACGGTTAAAATCGGGCCCACCCAATTTTTCTATTTGACCGAGACCCAGAGGTTGCATCGAAGGATGATTTTGTAATGGAACACACTACATCACGAGGATAAGATACCGAGTCCAGAATCGAGGTATCTTTCAAGATCGAGGCTAGTAGAAATCGAAGCCAAATGGGATAGACATCGAGTAAGATCAAAGATAGCATGGTAAAGGAAAGGCGAGATATCTATGACAGGTCGAAGATCATGGCAAATCTCGGAATGGATCTAATCACGAACGGCAAACTCGCTAATCATTGAATTTCCTTCTGTAATTAGAGTTATACCATAAATGGAATTCCTCTACTATAAAAATGAGGTTCTAATAATTTGTAGGATATCATTATTCACAGACATCAAAGCAATACAATTCTCTCTTCTCGGTTACATTCTTGTTCATCAGCTTGTTATATTTTAATTATTCTCGCATCAACCATTTCGAGGATATCTAAACTCGAGGGCTGAGTTTCATTCTAATATGGGTTTGCTTTACTTTATAGTTCAATTCTGTCATTTATCTTCGTATTTATAAATTAGTATTAAGTGAAATCACGTATCCTTAAAACCACGTTATAATTTTAGTTGTTATTCAATTTTAAGGGTAAAAATTTTCACCTTATCAAATATCTTCAACAAATGAATAACGTAGAATAGTATTGGAGTCCTAAACATTGCACCTATTCCTTTTTAATTTTTTCTTATACATAATTGTTGGACTTTAAAGCCATAGGGCTTTAAAGACAAGGAGTGTGAATTAGAAAATGGTGGGAAATAAAATGGAGGAAAATGAAAATTTGAATCAAGTGAGCTTTGTCATGAACTTTGTACCACATTGGTGAAAGACAACTACACTTGTGTGTATAAATATAGAATCACTTCTTAGAGCTCTTAAAAGGAGTTGAAGAGAATGAACCCTCGCGCCTTCGTCGTCGCTCGGCTCGGCTTCGGCTTTGGATTTGGATTTGTCAAATGATCGATAAGATTATTTTTTGGACAAAAATTATTTAATTAATTATTTAAGAATTAATTAAGTGCCATTCAGTTCATTAACGGAATTAACTGAAACGTATAATCCAAAAATGTTGAAAGCTGCCTTTCCCTTCTGAACAGACACTTCTTCCTGAACAGACATCACACTGCCTATAAATTCCGAGGCATGGCTTCCTTTTCACTCACTGAAAATCCAAAATTTCCTTCTGAAAAGTACTGCATTCTACTTCGCAGTCTCTCTCTCAAATTCGTAAGTGTGATTTTGCTCCGTTCTTTGAGTTCGTTGGTATCCTGCAATTTGTATTGCCACTGTTGCAGGAAGGTTTATTCCGTTTCATCCTGGGAGGATTTAATCCATTACCTTGGCAACTTGTGAGGGGGTTAAAATTCCTTAAGGACGCACAAGGAAATTGTGGACTCGGAATATTTTCTTATCGTTTACAGATTTTCTGTTTCTTCTAACAGTTTTCTAATTTCTCTTTTAACACAGTATCGATAACAAGCTTATTTATTTAACGTTTTTGTGTTGAAATTTATATTGAACTGCTATCTATATTTTGTATACTGGTTTGGAGACTAAAGCCTTTGTGCTTTCTACTCCAATAATTATTATGTCTGGTTTAGTATATCAAAACTTTACCGGAATAATAAACGTACGGGTTTGAAGTATATAAAAACTTCACCATTGTTACGTGTTGTATGTTTGGTTTGGTATTCAGTTTGAAGATATCAAAATTTCACTGATTTAACAAAGTTCTGTTTGTTTCCAACTCTACAGAAACATGACGAATGAAAACCAAATTAATGGAAATGCTGCGGGAACGGGTGCTTCATCGAGTGTTGCTGCTTCGTCAAGACCAGCACATACAATGGCACCGACAGGAAAACCCGGGAAATTTTTCGGTACAGACTTCAAACGTTGGTAGATGAAGATTTTATTCTATCTAACTACACTAAGCCTGCAACGATTCATCAAGGAGGATGTTCCAGTTGTGGGAGAAGATACTCCTGAGGCTGAACGATTTGTGGTAATTGAAGCATGGAAACACACTGATTTCCTATGCAAAAACTACATCTTAAGTTGTTTGGAGGATGGATTGTATAATGTTTATAGTGTCATGGAAACTTCAAAAGAGTTATGGAATGCTCTTGAGAAAAAGTACAAGAACGAGGATGCTGGACTTAAGAAGTTCGTTGCTGTAAAATTTTTGGATTTTAAGATGATTGACACTAGGTCGGTCATCACTCAAGTCCAAG
>ML347115.1:0-72366 GCA_005239505.1 Nicotiana paniculata | reverse complement strand
CTCTAGGGACCAGCTCCCTCGGAAGCCTTCAAATATCAGCATCGGCACCGGAAGAAAGGAAAACCTTCACATCGATCTCAGCGCCTTGGCCTGCTTTATCTCTTACGAGAGATCAAAGCCTCTGGCATGGATCTCCCCGAGGGTCTCCCTCCGAGACCTGTATCGGGAATACTCATTGCCCCTCCTCTCTCTGTCAAAAGCTCCCATCAGCTCAGCCCGAGCATCGGTAACATCTTTTAAATAAACGGCCACTTTCTTATCGGCCTTTGCTCGAACTTCTTCAGCTTCATCCCGGGCGTCCACGACCTCGACCTTCATATTCAAAAGATCAGTCTCGAGCTTGGCAATCCTACTCGCCTGAATCAATCTACCTTCTCAAGCATTGTGAAGTTGTATCTCGAGGGCACAAGCCTTGGCCAAAGCATTCCTTTGGGCCACTGCATGAACGCCTATCTGCGCCTTCAATGCATCACGTTCAAAATTGACATGTCCAACTTCGCCCCAAAGGCATTCCAACGCTTCTGTTTTTCTCTGCAACTGAAGCACCAAAACATTAATCCTCGAAGGTGGGAAAGGAAGCACATACTCCATCAAAATAAGGATTACCTGTTGCTCGAGATTGCCTTCGTAATTTCGGCTTTGATTCACCTCCGATCGAAGGAATATCAATTCTTTTGTCTTCTCATTGCAAAGAAGCCTGAGAGATTTCTCCTTGAACAAGGTTTCCTGCAACTTGGCCTTGCAACGGAGCAGCTCGGACTTGATCTTGTCAAAAGCCTACGAAAAAGAAGCTTCAATTCAAAAATCAAAATACAAAACTGAAAAACCAAAAAATCCAACCAAAACTCACCTCAGAACAGAGCCGCTGAGCCTCCTCAAAAGTTGAGCGTGCGTCTACTGGCCTCGTCCCATCGGCCCCAGTTGAACCGCTCTGGATAGAGGCATGATCACTCGAGACCCTACTTGGTTTGAGTGACCCCTGGCCCCGAACATCCCTCGAAGTACCTTCGAGGGCGGAATCAGATGATGGGGGAGGACTCTTGCTCTTTTCCTCTCGAGGAATCTCTCCCTCGAAACTAGAGGTCTCAGGCCTAGCATGATCGGCAACCTTGGGAGGGCCCCTGGCTCGAGCCGTAGGCGAAGAACCATCCTCCTGAGGGGAGTTGATGTCCACAAAATGACCGACATATATAAAGCCATCTTCAGCAGCGGCGTCTCTTTTATGTCTCCGGGCAGGCCCCGCCTCTTCGGGAATGTCCTCATCCATAGAGGACCTTTACCGCTTATTATCCTCCCTCGGCTCCGAAGCCGACGGGCCTTCCCTCTCCTCAAAGGGACACGTTCTCACCTCAGAGAATCCACCAAAACCTGCGATGGCAGAGTTAATACACATAAAAGAAAGCATTCCTCAAAAGGCAATCACATGGCTCATACCGTGGTGCTTTGCTTCCCACCTGCCCTTCGACAGATCTCGCCACTTGCATTCATCATATGTTGAGGAAGCTGCCAGCCTCCGAGTCCATTTTGCAAGATCGGGGGTCTCTCCCGGCATCCATGGGACCGCTGAGAAAGATAAAAATAAACATTCTTATAATTCAACAAGAGTAAAGGGAACCAAGGTACGACGTAGTACTTACGTTTGAAGTTCCATTTTTCGGGAAATGGCAGGAACTCCGCAGGAATGATGTCGACGGTCCTTACTCGGAAAAATCGACTCATCCATCCTTGGTTCCGGTCCTCATCATCACTGGAAATGAAAGGCTTGGTGGATCGGCATCGTAATGCAATCAGGCCTCAATAATGATGAGGCCGATATAATCTGATAAGGTGGATAAGGGTAAACTCAAGCTCAACCTTTTCAGTAAAGTACCTCATCATCAACACTATCCGCCAAAATGACAGATAAATCTGAGGCAAGGTGACTCGATACCTTTTGCAGAATTCAAGCACAAGGCAGTCGAGGGGGCCCAATGTAAATGGGTATGTATACACGTTCAAGAATCCCTCCAAGTAGGTCATAATATTCTATTCTCGGGAAGGTATCTACAGCATCACATTTTCTCCCCATCCACAATCTCTCCTTACGGCCTGGAGGTGGTTTTCTTCTATCATTCGAATAAACCTCGATGCATGTTCTCGATGGCCCGGGGCATCAAAGGGTTTCTTTAGTGCAAAGTCTTTTATCAAAGCAAAACAGCTCGAGCTTAGCTCGCCATACACCGGCGGTGTACCACCGGCCGGGCAAGATGCAGAGGTAAGGTTTTCCTCTTCTTGGTGAATGGATTCGGGCACAGCAGCCATAAATACTTAAACAAAGGTAAAGAGAGGGAAAGCTCAGACAGTTTTGCAAGGTAAGAAAAGGAAGAGAAAGTTATAGAGAAAGCTAGTTTTGCAAAGCTGCAAGACTTAAACTGAAGAAGTAGAAAGTATATATATATGGAACAAGTGGCGGTTGTTCAACTACTTTGAAAGCCAATTAATTCTGACAGGTTATTATAAATTTTGGGGAAGTGTACCGGCGGGGCCACCTCGGTCACTTCACGGTCATGTCATGCGAATGACACTGTCACACAGCTTTCGAGGGATCGAAACCCCAGGCCAATCTAGCCTCGAGAAGGCGTCTGATCTCGAGGGGCTCTATTATTGCAAGTACGGTTACCGAAGAGCTAAAATCGAAACTTGAAAGTCGACTTTCGCATAAGCATTGAAGAGCAAAGTTTGGAAGATATAAAACAAAAAGATATTTTTATTCCAAAAAATGTATTTACAAGGTATTTCTACAGAGCTCCCCCGGGGATCCCATGTACAAAAAGGGAGAAAAGCAAAACAGTAGGTGAATCTACTCCTCGCCTTCACTACAGCCCGAGCCGCTTTCAGAACCCTCATCCGACGTAGTTGAAAGCGCCGATTCTTCCTCCAGGGCCCTGGCTTCTTCCATCTCGGCAGAGAGATCGACACCTTTAGCACTCACTTCCTCGAAGGCTTGCTTCCTGGCTTGTAAGCGAGCATAGGCAACTTCCCGAGCCAGTTTTAGCTCGGCCTTCTCGAATATCTCCCTGACCCGATCATTCGTGCCAGCAGCATCCCTCTTGTACGAAGAGACAAATTCATCGGCCTCAGACTTGGCCACGGATAATGCAGCAGCCTCCTCCTGAGCACCTCAGAGAAGGTCTTGGATCGAAGCGTGTCCCTCTATGAAGCCACGACATCACTCTGTCGCGCCAGTTCAAGGATTTTGGCGTCCTTGGCCAAAACATCCCCTCGGAGCTACCCCACTAAGGCATCCTTCTGCCTAATCTGAAAGGCACATAAAACAAGACGATTAGCACCAAGTATGGAAATGGAAGATAAAATTGTGGGTACCAGAATACTTGCTCGATGAATTCGGTCCTCTCTTGAAGAGCTCTCTCCGAGCTTGCGCGGAGGTTGATCAAATACTCCTCTTTTCGGGCACATAGAAACTCCAGCTCAACCGACTCCGATATAAGCTTCTCAAGCTCCTCTCCACGATGAGTCAACTCATCTTTCATCTTGGAGAAGGCTTGGTCATACAGCTTCTTGACCTACAGCGCAAAAGAAGAATGTTAGAAAGTGGGGGTAGGAAGTTGAAGAATAGCATATTACTTCAAGAAGGTCACCTGATTTTGGAGCCTCTCGGCCTCCACGAGGGTAACGGGGGCATCAATATTAGTCCCCTCCTCAACACCTTCAAAATAGTCTCTGAATGCATCATCCTCTCCATAAGAGGTCCCCAAACCAGGGTCAATCCTGTCTTGGGCATCTCGTATCTCCCCTGGAGAGAACGACGGACCCGATTGAAATCTGTCGGCAACATCAGCCTATATCAAGTCTGCCTCTTGCCCCTAAAAATTTTCAGAAGCAGATTCGTCGAACTCACCGATGCGGATTGTGCCATGTCCGACGAATAGCTCGGGGACTGCACTCTAACCCTCCTCGAGGGTGTCCTCAGCATAGGGCGAGTTTGTATCGGCCGCCTCCGACTCAGCAGACGCCAGCCTAGCAACCCTCGAAGCATCAATGCTTTGTTTTCCCCTTTGTACCAAAGGGAAGGTGTTATCATCTTCTTCCTCGGCTCACAGACTCTCAGCAGCCATCGAGGATAAGACTGATGCATCGGTCTTAGGCTTCCGAGTCTTTGCCCTTTTGGATTTTGGAGACTCCACCGATGTCTCCTTTTTTCTTTTCTTGTCCTGGCAGTTTTCGGAGCCTCTTCCTTACCAGGAGGGGCGGTCTCATCAACACGCCTTCCCCAAGGCTTGCACAAGCATGTTATATCAAAAATCACCACCATCGAGAATATGTACAAAGAATGAGGAAACAACAAATGGGAGCATATTGTGGTTCTTAGCCTGCCACCGTATTTTAGCCAGATCGCGCCAGACGCGTTTGTTGTATGGAAAAGCGGAGTCCAAAAGTTTGACCCACCCCGAAAAGTCCTAGAACATGCCGGGAAACCAAACGGTGGCTACACAATTAAAAAAGAATCAACCAAGAGAAAAATGAGGTGGCAAAATATACTCAATACAGGGATACTTACGTTTCATATTCCATTCCTCCGGGAATGACATTCTATCAGTAGGGATGATGTCCGAAGTTCTGATTCTAACAAATTGGATCATCCATCCCCGATCCTTATCCTTATCGATGCAGCAGCTCATTTATCCTCGATCCTTATCCTCGTTGATGCAAGCGAAGAAAGCCTTGGAAAATCGATGGTGCAACTTAATTAGGCCCCCTCGGAAGACACGATGATTGTATAATCTGATCAAGTGGTCGAGGGTTAAAGTCATTCCCTCGACCATGTTGGTAATGTTTCGAATCATATATTCGATCCTCCAAAAAGAAGGATAAATATGACCGAGTGCCACTCAGTATTGACGACAGAAACCGAGAATCATCGGGTCAATCGGTGGATAGGAAGAATCTACGGGGCCTAAAGTAAAAGGGTATGTATATACTCTAAGAAAGCCAGTCTTATACGTGACTATGATTTTGTCAATCGTAGGGATTTCTACTCGGGCCGCCTCCCCCCAACGGAAGTCAAGTTTTACCCTCTCTGTATCAGATACTACACTTATATATCGAGACATGGGCTTGCATCAACCCGGTGTAGAAGGGGGTTTTTGAATTGTGAAATCGGAGACGGTGTCGAAAGGACCAGGGATGCACTGCTCGAGAGTAGGAGGAGTTTTTGACTTGCCCTTAGACGGGTGTGATGAAGAAGCGACTCCCTCCTTTGAGGTATCGTTTTGGAAGTTTTTTCCATGGTTATAACTGAGTTTTGAAGAAAGAAGATGAAGAAGCAAGCGCAGATAGAAGATGAGAGTAGGAAACACTTAGTAAAAGTCTGAATATTTGAAGATGTTGTAAAATTATGAAAAGGCAAGTGATTGAAGTATTTATAGAAGCCCTTTGGGCATGTTTGAAGTGGAAAGGTCGAACTAATAGCGGTTCATGGGCTTCTCGAGAATTGTGCTGACGATGACCTATGCGCAGCTTTTTATGTCACGTCATTTAATGCTCTGAAGAGACTGACGTCATAATAGGGATATCGAAGAGGCAAGGATTCGATACCGTTTCTTATCACTTCATTCTAAGAAACGTGGGGACTATCTGTATGCGGCTAAAATTGGAGAGCCCGATTTTATGATCATTATGGCACTCAGAAGGCTCGAGGGTCTGATTTAGCATCGAGGGGGCATGTCGAGGATTCTCGAACCCGAGGTGGTGTAAATCAAAGACCATCATGGGAAGACGGTAAATCCCCAAAAGGTACGTGGTTGAAGCTGACCAAGTACGCAAAAGAGTACAGGACCGTACCGTGGCATTAAATGTATGTACCAGCCATCTATCTTTGTAATAATTACACATGTACTATGTTGGGATTCCCCCTCATATATAAAGGGGACCCTTTTCATTTTGTAAGGAGGAGGATATTCAATACAAGAACAAGAACACTCTATGCTCTCTAACTCAAACAATCTCTACAATTGTTTCATTGATATATTGTCTTTCATTTATTGTGTTCATTGACTGTTCTTATAATTGCTCGTTATTAATCATAAAGAGGCCATCTTCGAGGCCTTCAATACTGTTATATCATTCTCGACAGCCCCTTGTCAAGCTTTTGAGCTCGACCTCGAGGCCCATTCCGACCAAGCTAGAGACCCCATCTCTCGACTGCTCAGTTTGCACAATCTCGTCGTCCTTTGCTCTTATCTCGCTTTCTCACCTCTCACTTCTCACTTAGCACTACTGCCTAAACAATTGGTATTAAAATAGATCACGTATTTTTAGAACCACAAAATCAAATATAATTGTAATTATCGTTTTCAAGGTAAACACACAATAATGTAACATCCTTGCCTCAAGATTTGACCCACAAGTACCACACATTTTTTACAACCTGCTCACTTACTCTAACATAGAGTTCAACGACATTACATTTCCTTCACGAATCAAGTGCCCTCATAAAACAATAGAGAGTAGTTCCACACACAATAAAATTTAGAAAAAATTAGGAACTCAAGATAGAAAGAATTCACTCATTCTCAGAAACAACATTCATATGCCACAAAAGTTGAACCGTAGGCTTGCCCGTAGTGTACTACTCCACTAATTCAGCTCATTCAGTCAAGGATCAAGTAGGACTTTAATTGGTTGTAATGTAGGATGTGGGACACGCAGGATACATTTAGATATAAGAGTGACTACACCTCCCTAAGAACTTTAATACATATAACTTAACATTTAAAACCCCACACTTATGTCAAACCAAAATTCCACCTTCATATCAATATACATCAACTTCCCAAATTATTTATGCAAAATTACATCAAGAGTTACCGCAATGAATCTCATTCACAACAATACATCTTTTTTTTCTTTTTAAATTCAAGTGACTCATACTTTTTCAAAACAATGCACCTTCTTCCTTATTTTATTGGTTCCACTCAAAAGTCAACACAAACACCCCACACTTCAACTTTTGCAAAGTTCATAACCTATTTTAAGTGCTGAAGATAGGTACTTAACAATTAGGTGGTTAAAACCATATAACTGGCTCAACAAAAAAATTCTTATATCACTTCCAAGACTGAAAAAAATTACTATTTCGCTTTGCAAACACACGGGGAAAGTTCTAGTTATCAAATTCAATGCATATAATAACACAAAACCTCACACCCACGTGACACATAACTCACCGAATATTGGACTACCAAGACACTCTAGTCAAAGCAGTAAAGCAAATTTAAGATCATACACTTTAAGGTACTTATAAAAGTGTCAAAAAACTGAGCCTAAATGTCACAACTAAAGCACTCACTATTCTCAAGGTATAATAGAGTCAAAATATATTGCTCTTAATTCAAGTCCTACCACAAGGTTTCCTACTTCTAACAAAAACAAAAACTAACTACACACGGTTCAAATAAAATACTTTTATAAGCACCACAGCACAAAGAAAAACCAAGGGGAAATTATTACACTACCTAACAAAAGAAAATATTTTTGTCTTTTTCTTTTGACTTTACTCTCGCAAAAAACCCGTCGATATGATATCCATCATCGGGAAAAGTCGCAAATTTTAAAAAAATTTATGGTTTTCTTTTTTTTTTTTTCTAACAACTCAAAAGCAAAAACTGACATATATACATACAACATACAATTATCCCCACCCCACACATTAAGTTGTGGCATGTCCCTATGACACACAATTAAGAAGCATAAGGTAGAGAAAACTTACCTGAATCTCTAGTCGGGGTCTGAATCAAAATCGGGCACTATTCCACGTGCCCGAAGTAGTGCACACATCCATGCGGACAGCTTTTTCTCAGCCTTCTCGGGGTACACCCCACACTTATCTTTTTCTATCACTGGGGCCTTCTCTTTTGAACTCTTCAATTTCCACTCAACACTTGCAATTGGCTTCTCCTTTTTCACTCTAGTTACTACATTCATCTCAAAGATCACAGTTTCCCCAACCACTCTAAGCATGAGTTTTGTGTCATGTATATCCAATATTGCTCTACCTGTTGCTAAGAATGTCTTCCTAGGATGAGGGGGACCTTTTTTTTCTCCTCCATCTTCACTACTATGAAATCAACTGGAAAAATGAACTTATCTACCCGCACTAAGACATCTTCTACTATCCCCTGGGGTATTATAGTTGTTTGGTTGGAAAGCTACAAGGATATTGTTGCTTCCCTTATATCTCCAGACTCATTCTCCAACTTCCTTTAAATAGACAAAGGCATTAAATTAATGGAGGCACTATATTCACATAGGATTTATCAAAGTTAAGAGTGCCTAAAGAGCAAGGTATGGTAAAACTCCCTGGATCTCAACACTTTTGTCGGAGTTTGTTTTGCAAGATTGCACTGCAATGCTCTGTGAGCTTCACCAACTTGGTATCTTGTATCTTTCTCTTCTTTGTAAGGACCTCTTTCAAGAATTTGGCATAAGCCGGAATTTGTGAGAGAACTTCAGTGAATGGAATATTTATATTAACTTGCCTCAACATGTCTAGAAATATCTCAAACTACTTGTGTAGATTTTCTCTATACAGCTTTTGGCGAAAAGGTAGAGCAGGCATATGCTCGCTCACATCATGTTCACCCCTTCTTGAAGTTTCTTCCCTCTTCTTTTTCTCTACTCCCTTTTTGCCTTTCCTCTTCTTATCGGTTTCAATTTTCAGCTCCTCCCCACTTTCTTTTTCGAGTTTCACCTCTTTTTGGACTAGAGTGGCTTCTTTCAAAACTTGCCCGCTTCTCAAGGTCACAACATTTACCGTTTCTTTAGGATATCTCTCAGTATCAGCTGGGAGAGTTCCTGGATTTCTCTCAAAAATATAGTTGCAAATTTTCCCACTTGCTTCTCCATGTTTTGCAAACCTGTGTCGAGTTCTTTGATAGCCGCACCATATCCTATTATTTGTCTTGAAAATAAAGGACCTTATCTGATCTTCTAATCCGGACTGAATTGGTTGTTGACGCTGAAACTACGGCCTCTGCTGATTCACAAATCAGGAGCTCCTTAAAATCTGGAGTTATTTTTTTGCCATGCATTTCTTGTACCCCCAGGTGAACTCCATAAAAAACCAGGGTGTTTCTGAACCATTGCGTTGAAGTTATAATTACCCATAGTATTAACTTCCTCGGTTGAGGCTTGACACTCATGAGTAGGGTGTCCTCTTCCATATATGTCACAAGTTGCATGAGGCTCATTATGTATCGAAACTAAGGTTAGGAACCTTATTTATTTTGACATGGCATCAAGTTCTACCTGCAAAAATGTGTTAGCATTAACTCAGTGAACACTAGTTGATCTTCTTCTTTCAGCAATTTTCGGGGGCCATTGATTTTCATCTTCAGACAACTTATTAGAATAGTGACTATCTCCTCTAGAGTCTTTTTCATCAACGGGCCTCCAGCTATATTACTCAATGTTCTTCGTGAGGCCGGTGTCAATCCATCCCAAAAATCTTAGAGTTGCATCAAGAGTTCAATTTTACTATGTTGACAATTTATGAATATCTCCTTAAACCTCTCCCAAGCTTCAAACTCAGTCTCAGTCTCGTTCTATTATAAGTTATGGATTTTCTAAACTTGCCCGTTTTAGCCGAGGAGAAATATTTCACAAGAAGTTTTCTGGTCATCTCCTCCTGTGTTCTAATTGATCCCTGAGGCAAGCTTCGAAGCCAGTGCTTTGCATCATCTTTGAGAGTAAAGGGGAATGCTCTTAAGTGCACCGCATCTTGTGATACACCATTGTATTGAAATGTGTTCATAATCTCCTCGAAGTCCATCAGATGATTGTTTGATTTTTGTTCATCTTTCCTCTGAAGACACGGCTATTTGGAGGGTTTGGAGCAACCATTTCTTTAACCAAAAATTATTAGATGCCACTGGAGGTGGTCTCACACTTGATAAGCCTTGGTTGTATACTGGTCTATCATACTAACCAAGTGGTCTCCAAGTCTTTGAGCCACTCTTCGAGCCCTCTCCTCTTCATAATCAATTTGTGCATCTCTCAGTGCTACTTCCTCAGCATCCCTTGTAGCTTTCTCTCTATGTTGGACTGCCTCCCTCGCAGCCAAGTCAACATTATCATCATCTCCCGCCATGTTTTCTTGGGTTGAGGATTCCCAACCGTCTCTATATTCTTGGGTAAATTTCTATCCTTCCTCAACTGTCGTAGTTATTTCTCGATTTCTGGTTTGTACGGTAGCAATTCTTTCCCAGAAGACAAGTCATACACAAATATAACATGTAGCATGTGTATAGTCAAAGAACACCCAAACATAAAAGGAGAAAATAAAATAAAAAGAAATATAATTCTTGAATTAGCACTACAAACAATTTCAAACACTATTGATTGCCAATCGCTGGCAACAACGCCAAAATTTGATGAGCGTAAAACACACACTAAGATATGCTCGCTAGTCGAATATAGTAAATTAAAATATCGTATCCACAAATATTGGAGTTAAACAGTATTATCATAGTTTGTAGCTAGATTGCTATTCAAGATGATAAACAATTGAGGTTTATGTGATTTAAAACTAAAATTAACTAAGAGCCTAAACTATTGGCTAATGACAATCGACGCAAGTAATAAGCAAAGAAGATTATCAATGGGAGAAATTAAGGGTTGATAGGATAGGTGCAAGACAAATGTTTGGGATTTAACTCTAGATAATGCATTTCTAATGTTCTAGTGAATCTCTCGATACTTGGTTATTTATTAAAGTTTTCGGGTTTTGTTGTCACATATCTATTGTCTCTGAGCCGAGGGTCTCCCAGAAACAGCCTCTTTACTCCCTATGGGTTAGGGGTAAGGCCTGCATACACTCTACCCTCCCCAGACCCCACTGGTGAGATTTTACTAGGTTGTTGTTCTTGTTGTATTAATTCAATTATTTAGTAGAAACTCGTCTCTCAATTATGTCTCAACCTCACAGGATGAACCAATTTTAAGTACGTGAAGATATGCAAGAATTCGTAGTGGACTGGTCTTTAAGAGAACCCCCCTCGATTATCCTCCTAACTAGGTTTTATCAAAAATTCAACTAGCCTCTTCATATTACTAAGAATAATTAAAGACTTCAACCAAAAAAATATAACGCAAAGATATCACAAGTTATGCCTCTCCTGATTACATGAACTAGTGAATATAAATGAAACAATAAGAACATCCAAAATGATTCAACATATAAAAACTAGTTTTGTTTATCCAAAAGAAAATCAAGACACCGAATATATAAAACCCTAAAGAGAACTACTCCATGTATATGGAGTAATTCATCACAATTAAGTTTAAAGTAAAGAAAAACATAAAACAATCCAAACCCTTGTCTTGAGTTGAGATTGAATGATGCATTCCTTGTGCTCTTGCTTCTCCCACTTCTCCTTAACCTCCATAGGTCTTAGATATGTCAAAATTCCCAAAAATACCTCTTTCCATGTATATATATACCAAGTAGGGTCGGGCCTAGACGAAAATACTTTCTCCTACACGAAATAGGACATTTTTCAGATGTGGACGTGCGCGTCCGTGAACCTGGGAGTGTGCTTGTGCATATGGCCGCGCACTTTATCCCATGTTCTTCCTTGCATGCTCACCCAGTGCACGCCTAGTGTGCACTCACTCACCTAGGTGGTGTCCTGCTCGATTCTTCTTTTTGTTCTTTAAGTGGTATCGGTCGTTGATCCCCGAACATGATCCCAGCTTAATTCCTTGGGCTTTTACTTAGACTTCAAAGCTCCAGAATATCTTGAATTCATTCCATAACATATACATCACCCCGAATCACTCCTACGACACAAAACACACCATTAGTGCAAAACACTAGCAATTAAAGCTCAAACTCAATTGAAGTGCAGTAAATTGGACTGTATTAATCAACTAAACACGAGATCATCGCCTACCATCACAGTCCACCACCCTGCATTTATGTGGTATTTCTCCACACCCTTTCTCCTCCAAAACTCCCTAAAATAGTAGCAAACACGCAATCCAACAACAACATAAAATATTCCACAAAACAGTCCACTACAAATTGAATAACTCGAACTCACGGCTTCCAATCACCGTCCCTTGAGTTCTTAAAATTAAGAAACGACTTTCCATACATTTCAAGAAGAAAAAATGTATGAAATAGAGCATTATAATCACCTTATTGTTTGACTATCTCAGCTCCTATCTTGGATCTTCAAACCTTAGGTTTTCCTCCAACTAGAACTTGAAAAGAAGAGAAAATCAATTAGGGTTTGTGTTCAATTTTTGGGAGGATTTTTGTAGGGGCTTATCTTTGGTTATTTTGCTATATAATGAGTGTTATATTTTCAGGACATAAGCCCTTAAAAGGTATCTTTGTCCGACCCGAAATATCCCATTGTTGGAAATATTTAATCCTCTCATTTAAGAAAGTAGGTGACACACCTACTTATCACCTAGCTGTCTGCGTAGTCTTGTAAAAACACATAAAAAAATCGCATTGAAAATATCGTATTGACAAATGGTTAATGCCTTAGAAAATAGACTCTTATATCTTCAATCTGATGAGTGGATCACCCTGTAATCTAAGTATATTGGGAGAAAATTGTAGTGACATTTGATCCAAATTTCAATAAAACTTATGAATGTAACTTGTGATGACTTTCATTGACTTTTGTTCCACAACCCTCTTGACTTTAAAACATAACACACAACTATCATACGAATAACATAACTCATAACATAACCTCATTATCATGTTAAGCACCCTAGTCTCACCCCAAAAGTACATGTTATAACATTCCCAACTTGTCGACTTTCAACGAACCATTATTTTCTTCAATTCCTTTAGCTTCTGAACCTTCCAACCTTCTTTGTACTTGTTGTTCATGACCTTCAATATTTGTAACCTCCGAGATTACATGATTAACTTACTTTCTATACTTTCAAAGATGATCTCATTTTTGGTCCTACTTTAGTTTACTTGCGACGCACTTCTATGTAGGAAAATATAGGGTGTAACAGTAGGACCATTGGAATACATAAAAGATTTAAAGGTGCATAAAAATATGTTGAAGACACAAGAAAAGAGATAAAAAATTAGAAACCTGGGGCAACGCAAGGGTACCTCGCCCCTGACCAGACCCCACCTGGTCTAAAGCCTGCTCAATCGTGCTACAGACCATGCCTCTAAGCCTTGTCCCCGAGTCCACAAATAAATAAACTTTTACTTAGTTTTGGACTTGGAAACTCCTATCCTAAACTATAAATAACCCCTAAACGTGATTATTAAGGGAGTTGGACGTTTTTGAGAGTAACTTTTGATGAAGGAAAAGAACGGAGGCGCCGTGGAGGCCGGGTTTTATCTTTCATCCATCAAACTTAGTAATTTTTATGTTTATTTGTACAATTTGTTGTTTTGCTACCATATCTAAGTGGAGCTAAACTTCACATTCTAGAGTTGTGGTTCTTTCTTGACTATTGTTATTCAAATATTTATTTTGATTTCTTAATAAATCATATTGGTTATTTATTCAATCATGCGCTTAATTATTTGATTGCTTGATCATCAATTGAATATTATCGATGAATCTAGAGTTGAAATCAGAAGTGAGAATTGTGGATTTCATATATGATTGAGTAGAGCGATTTCTTGAACCTGGGCATCGGAGATCGGAACCACGGTTAGATATAGACATATACCTAATTCCCTTGCTTGGTTGATGTGCAGGAATTATAAATGTGTTCTTTTTAGTTTTAACTCCATATACTTATAGGCGTTAAGTTAGCTTTAGTATGCGAGTAAAAATTTAACATATTATTATGAGCAATATTAACCTTATCACCCAATAAACTAGATAAATTAGTTAGTCAAGTAAATTGAAGTATACAATAGGAATGTTAGATAGCCCATAACCCTAGATCGTTTGTAGTACATTCATAATAAAAATATGTTGTTCCTTTGTTCAAAGTTCATTATTTTTTTCCTTTATTTTAGTTAGTTTAAATTCAAATACTTTCAGGTTTAATTATTGTTAAGATAATTAGCATAGTTTAATCTAGTTATTAGTTGATAACATGTCCTTGTGGGTTTTACATCCGACTTTTAGTCATTTTATTACTTGACGATCGCATATACGTACGTGTGCGTTTGACAGCAACAAGTTTTTAGCACAGTTGATGGTTATTATTACTATGATGATCCTTGTCCATATTGTGGAGGAACCTACTGGTGGAAAATTATCAGAATATTCACATGAGCGGGTTGTGCGCACAACCTCAATCCTATGAGTGGAATATTTTTAATATATGTGGTGATCAAGGTGGCCATTAGGAGGGTTGTCCTAATATTTTTTATCCTACTTCGAACTCTGTTAACGATCTTTGTAATAATAATTATGAAATTGATAGGAGAAATGAAGTGCAGTATATGGAACGTGATGCATGTAGTAGGGGTATGTGGAATCAAGTAGCAGAGAAACAAGATGAACTCAAAAAAGCTATAAAAAGAATAAGTGCAGCAATCACAATAATGAAGGCTAATGAGGAAGAATTCGTTAATGAGAGCAAGTTCCAGCAAGAGGAAAATTTTGAATAAAAGGACCTTTTGAGCCAAACTTGGATTATGGAAAAATCTCAAAATTGGAGATATATGATGCTCAACGTGAGGAAATTACAAAAGGTATGAGACACTTAATAAAAGGAAGAGTTGAACTGTAAAGACCAGACCGGTCATTTTGAGCATTTGCACATCGCTTAATAGTTTGAGGGTATGAGTATATCTGTATGATGTATTCTGACTTGTATGAATCATCATTTTGGGTTTTCAAGCTAATCAAGATCGATCTAGAGGAATGAATTTCATGATATAAGCTTTAACCTGGAAGAGTTGGCTAAGTTTGACTTTTTAGTACTTGACCTCAGATTGGAGTTTCGATGGTTCTGTTAGGTCTGGATGGTGATTTTGGACCCGTGTGTGTGTCCGGATTTTTATTTTGGACATTTCTAAAAGGGTTTGGCACTAATTGGAAAAAGTTAGAAATTTGAAGGTTTGGAAAGTTCATAAGTTTGGTCGGGAGTTGACTTTGATTCGAGGTGCGATTCGTTGTTTTGATGTTGTTATGTGTGATTTGAGGCCTTGAGTATGTTCGAGTGGCCGAGGTGAGTTTTGGACGAGGTTTGGATCATTTTCTTTTTATGTTGCCTTGCTAAAGGTATGCTGGTTCTGGTGCTTTCGCATCTGCAGAATAATGGACGCAGATGCGAGTCCGCGTATGCGTATAATTAGTCGCAAAAGCACAAACGGGCTTGGCTAGAGACCATCACAGATGCGGAGGAAGAGGCACACATGCGTATGCGCATAAGCGATAATTTGGAGCGCAGGTGCGAAGGTTTTTCGCAGAAGCAGAATTTTTCTACCGCATGTGCGAGGTGAGATGGGTCTAGCTATTTTCGCAAAAGCTAAGAATTTTACCGGAGAAGTGGGGGTCGCAGATGTGACAGTGTGACATCATATGTAGAATTTCTGGGCAGAATAAAATCGAGGTTTTTGGTTCTTTTGTCATATTTTGAGATTTGGGGCTCGGGGTGAAGCGATTTTGGAGGCAAATTTCATCACAAGGATTGGGGTAAGTGTTTAATATTCTGTTTGATTATATTTCGTGATTCTATCTTCGTTTTTGGTAACTGGATTATTAATTTTAAAGAGAAATTGGGGGTTTTAGCCTAAAGTATTATAGAGTATGTTTTTGAGTTTAGAGCATTGATTCGAAGTCGAATATGGGTGAAACTAGTATGGTTGGACTCGTAATTGAATGGGTTGTTGGATTTTATAAGTTTCGTCAAGTTCCAAGGCGCAGGCCCGGGTTGAACTTATGGGTTGATTTTGGGCTTTCACTAAAGATTCAACCTTTATCGTGCAACATTGATTCAGCTTGAAGCGTAAATTTGAATTCCTTCCACGCACTCGTATGCACATGTGAGTGCTCGGTAGCAATTATGTATCGACGATGTGTGATTCCATGGATGAGGTGCAAGATGATGATGGTCCAGTCTGGAAGACTTGAGGCCAGGTTTTGACTGTAGCTCGGGCACAGGAATTTTGGTTGTGTGAGCACGTGCTTTTGGACTTATAAGTTTGGTAGTGTCCCTATTAGTGGAAATTGTGGCTCGATGGGTTGTTGGATGGTTGTATAATGAGTATGATGTGACTGCAATGGTCCGAATATGTTGAAAAGAGTTTGCTTGGGATGCAAAAAGGGCTACTGGGTGTTCAATGTGTGGATGTGTTATACAGTTTGGAGTTACAAGGATATTGAGGGACTCTTTCATGTTATTTAGATTTTCATGTCTTGTTGATGATTTTAAACTCGGGAAGATTAAGGGACAATATATTAGTCACGGCTGTGAAAGGGTATAGAGAGATGTCAATTTGAGAATAAGAAGGTGGGTTATAACCTGCAAGGTAATTTACGGTTGTGTGATCCTTATGATGTTGTGTGGACGCTTTATTTTCATTACTAGGATATAGGTATTGCGATTTTAGTTTGGATCGGTTGTAATGGTTGACCCACCTTCATGAGGATGAATGAGAGCTTAGCAGATAATTGAGGTGTTAGATGGTTTTTGTTACACGAGCTTATGAAGGACTCTACATTTCAGTATCAAGAAGGCGAAGGAAACGACTCTATACTTGAAGAATGTCTCTTCAGAGTGGGTGTCTCGGTTGTGATACTTTTAGGGTTCTTAAAGGGGAATACAACGTCTTATTGGCCTTCGGGCGGTGTGATTTTATTCTAGGATCCTGTGGGGTGAGTTTTGGTTAAGGATCGTGGTGTTATGGCAAGGAGAAGTGTCACCTTGAGGGTAATTCGGAAGGAACTCGGAGAAATAGGGAAGTTTAATAGTAGGTTGGATCAGTACGGTAATGGGTATGATCGGTTCTTTGGGTACTTATGATGTAGTGAGTATCTACAGGTGTTTTGTGGCAATGATCTTGGGTTTTGGCGACCTGCGTGGCTTGATTGAGTTAGAGGGATTCGGTTCTGATAACTTGGTTATGTGCAAATCGATTCCAAAGAGTTCTCGATGATTTTTATCATGGTTCGAGGTGGATATTTCCTACTAGTGTGAAGAACATGTGTGTATTAGAATTTTCTCCTGGATGAGATCAAATGGAAGGTTTCTAACTGATCGGGTATGTATTCTACTGGCGACTCAAAGATGATCATGAGATTCTCGTACTTTTCATATGATGGCATGATAGATGCGGTGTGTTGTGTAGGATTGAGATTTGAATGTGCAAGGTCACGATTAAGTTTTGAAGGAAAGGTCATGAATTCTTAGACAACATGGACGGTTTCAGATGTCTAGATAAATGCTATTACTACTAGGTATTGCCTGAGAAAGGTGCGTATTTCAGAAGGCGCATTGTGTTTTGACTTACGGATGCTTCATTGGTATTGCAGTACTCGCATGGTTGATAGACTACTGATATTCAGATTTTTTCTATGTGGCACAGAATAATTATAGAAGTTTTCCTTGTGGGATGATCGTGTATGAGAGATGTGTTAGACATTCGGCCGGTAGAGTTTGGATCAGATATGGTGATTTGTGTGTTCTATGGATTTGGAGACCAGGAGTTCGCAAAACCAAATTGTTTCGTGGTTGTGGACTGTGAAGATGTGGCCAAATCTATCTAGATGATAGTATATGTTATGGTTAGGTCATTATGGATGTTCAAAGAGTTATTTATCTATTTAGGGATGACCAGGGTTGATTTTGGGGCCCATTAGTAGGCCCAATGAGGATGTGTATTCTACATCGGGTCGAATTAGTTGACTCGGTACTGTTATTGATGTGGGATGTGCCATTCGGTTAGAGTTGAGCTTATTTGTGTTCTTATATGATCTATATGTTACTCCTCTATGCTATGAGAGGTTGTAATTTTTTGGTTATATGCACAAATGGTGCTATTTTATTTTGGCATTATAGCGGAATTTAAGCGAGATGGTTAATGGGGTGTGGAATGGTTGATTGCGCCCTGGTTATGGACTTTTTCTATTGTGGTATATTGTATTGTTTGCTTCTTCATGATTATGGTCATGCACTTTCTGTACTTGATGTCGAATTGCGTGCAATTGATGATATTGAGCATTGTGGCTTGAGTATTTTATATGACCGGTGTTGGATGGGGTCACACATTATATCAGAGTTATGTTGGGATATGATCCTTTGTGCTAGATTTGTGTGTCTTTGTTCTACCATGTATGATGGGTTCATAGCATTGCAGTTGTGGTGGTACTTGTTGAGTTTGCGGGATGACTCTCATTTGAGTCATGTTCTATTTTTGGGTGCATTTGAACTGTTGTGTATTGGTGCGCGGATTGCACAATTTGTGCCTCTAGGTTGAATTGGTGTGGCATGTCAGTAGGGAAGATGTATTTGATAAGATGAGGTCGCCGAACCCAGAGTGGCTGCTATCGGATTTGATTACGGTATATTTGGAAGGATAATGTCGCGGATCGGCTTAGAAATTGGCTATAGTTCTTGTCGAAGGAGAAGGAGATCTATGCCAAGTTGATTTGATAAGTGGTTACAAGTTTCTGATTGTTTCTTTCATCAGTGGAAAATGTACGGAGATTTTAAAACGAGGTTTCATTCCATATGAGGTTTATTACCGGTATTGGCTTGTTTTGAGCAGCTACTGTGATCGAATATTTTGCTACGAGTATGCAAGTCGTGTGATATGTCATGTGATTACATATTGGGTTATGGTTATATGTCATACAACTTTTTCAGACTTATACACTATGTAGATGCGAGGTTCAGGTCTTGTAGGAAATTCCAGATGTTGGAAATTGGATTCTACGGTTTATGGACTAAAGTTAAATTAAGGATCTTCAACTAGGTTGTGTCTTCAGGCTTATACGGATTAGGTTGATGTGGGATTACCCCCTGGTATATGCATGGTAAGTTTACACAGCAATTTTATGGCTTTGGAATGACTCTTGGCACGTTCGAGGATGAACTTATGTTTAAGTTGGGGAGAATGTAACGTCTGCAGAAGGAGGATTTTGTATGGTTGTACGTCCACTATTGAGGATTACAAAGAGGCTCCGTCCAATGAAAAGTAAATTAGAGCTGGAGGTAGTGGGAGATGAGTGAATTAGGTTGTATGTATGTTTTTCTTATGGGATGATCGTGTATGAGATATGTGTTAGACATTCGGGCGGTAGAGCTTGGATCAAATATGGTGATTTGTGTGTTCTATGGATTTGGAGACCAGGAGTTCTCAAAATCAAATTGTTTCGTGGTTGTGGACTGTGAAGATGTGGTCAAATCTATCTAGATGATAGTATGTGTTATGGTTAGGTCATTATGGATGTTCAGAGGGTTATTTATCTATTTAGGGATGGCCAGGGTTGATTTTGGGGCCCATTAGTAGGCCCAATGAGGATGTGTATTCTACATCGGGTCGAATTAGTTGACTCTGTACTACTATTGTTTTGGGATGTTCCATTCGGTTAGAGTTGAGCTTATTCGTGTTCTTATATGATCTATGTGTTACTCCTCTATGCTACGATGGGTTGTGATTTTTTGGTTATATGCATTAGCGGAATTTAAGCGAGATGGTTAATGGGGAGTGGAATGGTTAATTGCGCCTTGGTTATGGACTTTTCTGATTGTGGTATATTGTATTGTTTTCTTCTTCATGATTATGGTCATGCACTTTGTGTAATTGATTTTGAATTGAGTGCGATCGATGATTTTGAGCATTGTGGGTTGAGTATTTCATATGACCAGTGTTGGATGGGGTCACGCATTATATCAGAGTTATGTTGGGATATGATCCTTTGTGTTAGATTTGTGTGTCTTGGCTCTACCATTTATGATGGGTTCATAGCATTACAGTTGTGGTGGTACTTGTTGAGTTTGCGGGACGGCTCTCATTTGAGTCATGTTCTATTTTCGGGTGCATTTGAATTGTTGTGTATTGGTGCGCGGATTGCACAATTTGTGCCTCTAGGTTGAATTGGTGTGGCATGTTAGTAGGGAAGTTGTATTTGATAAGATGAGGACGTCGGACCTAGAGTGGCTGCTATCGGATTTGATTGCGGTATATTTGGAAGGATAATGTTGCTGATCGGCTTAGAAATTGGCTATAGTTCTTGTCGAAGGAGAGGGAGCTATATTCCATGTTGATATGATAAGTGTTTACAAGTTTCTGCGTGTTTATTTCATCATCGGCAATCTACGAAGGTTTTAAAATAAGGTTTTGTTCGATATGAGTTTATTACCGGTATTGGCTTGTTTTGAGCAGCTACTGTAATTGAAAATTTTGCTACTAGTATACGAGTCGTGTGGTATGTCATGTGATTACATATTGGGTTATGGTTATGGCTTCATACAACTTTTCAGACTTGTACAGTGTGTAGATGCGAGGTTCAGGTCTTGTAGGAAATTCCAGATTTTGGAAATTGGATTCTACGGTTTATGGGTTAAAGTTAAATTAAGGATATTCAACTAGATTTTGTCGTCAGTCTTATACGGATTAGGGTGATATGGGATTACCCCCGGATATGTGCATGATAAGTTTACACAGCGGTTTGATGGCTTTGGAATGACTCTTGGCACGTTCGAGGACGAACGTAAGTTTAAGTTGGAGAGAATGTAACGACCTTGCCGGTCATTTTGAGTATTTTCCCTTCACTCAGTAGTTTGATCACATGATTATCTCTGTATGATGTATTATGACTTGTGTGAATCATTGGTCTTAGTTTTTAGGTTAATCAGAATCGATTCGGAAGAATGAATTTCATGATATAAGCTTTAATTTGGAAGAGTTGGCTAAGTTTGAATTTTTAGTATTTGACCTTGGATTGGAGTTTCAATGGTTTCGTTGGGTCCGGATGCTGATTTTGGACTCGGGTGTGTGCCCGTATTTGCATTTGGACATTTCTAGAGGGACTCGATGCTAATTGGCGAAAGTTGGAAATTTTAAGGTTTGGAAAGTTCATAAGTTTGATCGGGAGTTGACTTTGATGATATCGGGTTCGCATTGTATTTTCGATAATTTTAATAGCTTTGTTATGTCATTTGGGACATGTGTGCAAAATTTGAGCTCATTCCGGGTTGATTTGATATGTTTCGGCGCGAGTTTTGGAAGTTGAACATTCAAAGTTCATTAAATTTTGATTCGAGGTGCGATTTGTCGTTTCGATGTTGTTATGTGCAATTTGAGGCCTCGAGTAGGTCCGTGCTATGTTATGGGACTTTTTGGTATATTGGTACGGGGTCTCGAGTTGCCCGGGTGAGTTGGGGACGAGGTTCAGATTATTTTGTTTCATGTTACATTGCTAAAGGTATGCTAGTTCTAGTGCTTCCACATATGCGGAATAATGGATGCAGATGTGGAAAATTGGTCGCAGAAGCGCAAACGGGCTTGGCTGGAGAACATCGCAGATGCGGAGAAAGAGGCGCACATGCGTGTGGGCAGAAGCAACGAGTTGGAGCGCAGGTGAGAAGGTTTTCGCATAAGGGGAATTTTTCTACCGCAGGTTCAAGGTGAGCCCGGTCTAGCTATTTTCGTAGAAGCGAAGCATTTGGAGCATCACTTGACTTGATCGGTATTGGATTTGGCTTGTTCGAGGTAAGTAACACTTCTAAATTTGGTACTCAGGGTATGAAACCCTTAACATACGTGATATGTGTTTGGTGTTGAGGTGACGCACATGCTAGGTGACAGGCGTGTGGGCATACACTGTGTGAATTATGACTGTGTTATTTCTGTGGTACTGCATAGTTACCTAATCTTATTTGTATTTATGTATTATCAACGTGCTAGAGTAATTGAGCTGCAAGTCATGTTAGAAATCATGTTTAGTCTATATGTTGGTACTGTTGGGACCCACAGAGGTCGCATTACATGTTGAAGTAATTGCTTAATTTGAAATCATGCACCCAGTCACAGTTATCATTTGCATACCCTATCTCAGTCTCTTTTTCCATCTGGTGATACATTATATCATCTTTGTTTGGGTTGTTTATCAAAATTATTGTGAGAGCCCGAGAGGCTGGAGAGATTGACGACTGAGTGAGGTCGAGGGCCTGATTGTGAGGATATTGCTGGGATCTGGCTGTACGCCGCAACATTTATTATTGATTCATTCCATGATTGGCTTATTATAGTGGTTGTGCTGAAGGAGTCCCTTCGGAGCCTGCACACCCACAGTAAGCGCAGGTACCGACTGAGTGCGAGTGCGAGTGCCGAGAGCGAGTGTCGAGTGATTGTGAGGACTAAGTGACTGTGAGGGCTGAGTGAATATGAGCATTGAGTGATTGGAAGGACTAAGTGAATCTTACTCTGAGAGTATGCATATGGTTTTATTACTGAGTTGTATTGCATTCGACATGCACACTTGACATACATGCATAGAGAGGCATTTTCCTCATGATGTACGATATTGCATACACATTGACATATAGTCTTAGAGATGTATTTTCCTCATGCATTTGAAAATGAAACATTTACATGTTGAAAGTTTTGTGAAAAAATCACCATTTTACAAACTTACTCATATTTTGGTGATTTCGGCAAAATATTTAAGGTTTTCACTAATATACTTGAAAAAACATGCCTATTTTTTTGGAACTCAGAAAGAGCTGAATATTTTATCTCTGAGTTTGTTTCCTTCGGAAATTTTGTTATGTTATTATGGACTATTTTTATGTATTGGTGTTGGACTCCGACCTCTGTCCCAGTTCGTCACTACTTTCAACCTAAGGTTAGGTTTGTTACTTATTAAGTACTTGGGGTCGGTTGTACTCATACTACACTTATGTACATTGCGTGCAGATGTTGGATGTTGATGTTGTTGTGTATGGCGGGAGATGGATTTGAAGATGTACCTGCCTTCCGGTTATAGCCGCCTCTTGTTCTTGTCAGCTTTAGAATTTTAAATACGTTCATGTATTTCAAATACATGTTGTAATTTGTGTCATACCGGCTTTATAAATTTTAAATCTTAGAAGCTCATGATCTATACTACCAGTTCTTGGGAAATTCTTTGTATAATAGTTCAATTGTACTATATTTCTTCTCTTAATAAATATCATTTGAGCTGATTTATTGTTAACTGGCTTACCTAGTGGGTTGGATTAGGTGTCATCACGGCTAGTTGGATTTCGGGTCGTGACATGAACTAGGATAAGAGATCAACAAAATTTGTTGTTATTCATGATATGGAAGCTAAATTGGGTGCAAAGGTTGATGCGTCTAACGCCCAAAAAATTGTTATGAGTTGTGTGAAGATGAAAAGAGCTTATCAGCAAAATTGACGAGCTAAAAAGTACAGAGTCAATCATTCGATTTTATTTTTGTTGATGATTCCAATATGGAGAAGAGTACATTAGAGTCATGTGAAGAAGTAGATAATGTTATAGTTGAGGACTATAGTGTGTGTACATATGAGGATGTAAATTAGCGGCACAACTCTAGAGTTTGGGCGTATTGGACCTCATTTCATATAATTTTTGACATTGTATTTGGATGATGACATGAAAATCGAGTCATATGATCTTTTGAAGTAGTCAACGGAATAGGAACAAGATGCCTACATTATGGAACCTATTGTGCGCAAAAGTAAAAATTACATTCATATCTAAAGGCCGAGAAGTGCAGAGTGAAAAAATTATTACTTGGTCTGGTTTTCTTTGTCTCCCCACAAAAGGAGCATAGCCGCAGAGTGGATGCCCTGTTACGGGTAAAATTCTTAAGTTCAGGGAGGAGGAAAAAGTGGTTCACGTCGTGCCGTGACGTTAAATTAGGTGCTTGTTGGGAAGCAACCCAGTTTACTGTTTTCTTTTATTTTTGTTTAATTTATTTTTCTATTATTTTTGAAGTGTTGTTTTAATTTGTAGGATTATGATCATAGGAAGAAAAGCCACTGGAAGTGTGCTAAGGCAATCCAGATGGTTGAAACTAGTGTGAGGTACCCCCATATAGGACATCCTTGAGAGAAGTTTTACTCCGTAAGTTGCTATTACTTCGGCCTTTCGCTTTTCAGGGAGTTTCTAGGCCATCCTTGTTATTTTTGCTTTATTTGTGCATTGGGAATACTGTGCTCTTTTAAGTGTAGGGTGAAAGATTCTTTGTGATTTCTATAGTATTTTATTAGTATATTCTTAGTTTATTATCATTTTGTTGCTAGCTAGCTTCTATTTTTAATGCATAGTTAGTAGAAATAATGGTGTAGTATAGTAGTAGTTTTAGTAGCTTAATTTAAAAAAAAAAAAAAAGAAGTAGAAAAATTTGAATTTTCCCGACGATGGATCTCCGAGGCAGCTTTCTTGAGGGATTATAGTTTAACCAAAAACACAAAAAAATAGAAAAAATACAAAAAAACAAAAACAAGTCTTTTAGTTTTTTTAGTAGTAATAATCCACATTGATTTTTCTTTGTGCCTCGGTTCTTTTTCATCGGATGTAGTTTGAACCGGATAGTATTTTTTTTATTTTTAGAGTAAAAATAGGTCATCAATACGTGGCAATGGACACATGTTCTTCACTGTAACCTTGTTCAACTGGCGATAATCAACACATATACGCATAGAACCTTCGTTCTTCTTTACCAATAAGTCTGGAGCACCCCAAGGCCACACATTGGGCCGAATGAATCCCTTGTTAAGCAACTCTTGCAACTACTCCTTTAACTCTTTCAACTCTGCTGAGTCAATAAGATAAGGTGGAATTTAAATGGGCTGAGTGCCCAGTAACAAATCAATGCCAAAATCGACATCCTTGTCGGGCAGCTTGCCAGGAAGATCCACCAGAAATACATCTGAATAATCACTCACTATCGGAACTGACTCCATCGTAGGAGTATCAACACTGACATCCCTCACAAAAGCTAGATAAGCATTACAACCCTTCTCAACCATACGTTGAGCCTTTAGAAATGATAATCATGCTAGGAACATAATCTAAATCACCTCTCCACTCTATCCATGGTAATCCTGGCAAAGCCAACGTCACAGTTTTGGCGTGACAATCGAAAATGGCAAGATAGGACGACAACCAGTCCATGCCCAAAATAATATCAAAATCTACCATACTGAGCAACAATAGATCGATTCTGGGCTCAAAACCACCAAGAACAACTAAATACGACCGATACACACGATCAACAACAATAGAATCTCCCACAGGTGTGGACACATAGTTAGGAAAACTCAAAGAATCACGGGATACACCCAAATATGGAGCAAAATAAGACGACACATAGGAATAAGTGGAGCTTGGATCAATTAATACTGATGCATCTCTATGACAGATCGGAACAATACTTATGATAACTGAGTCGGATTCAACTGCATCCATCCTAGAAGGAGGAGCATAATATCTTGCCTGGCCTCCCCCTCTAGGGAGACCTCTACCTTCCCGATCTGCACCTCTAGCTGGTTGTGCATGTGGAGTGGCAACTGCTGCGGCGACCATGGACTGAGAAGCATGAGAAGCCGGTGGAATATGCGGAGCTTGAGTAGTCTGAGGAGGTGCACCCCTCCTGAGTCTGGGGAGATCCCTCACCATATGACGGGTATCACCACACACAAAATAAGCTCTTGGTGGACATGGCTATTTTGACTAGCTCGGGCCTGATCGGCTGGACTGACCGCTAAAAGCACCTTGTACAGGAAGTGCACTAGACAATGGTGGTGCATAATAGGGAGCTGGAGGCCAAAGTGTGGCAAGATCTATATGCTACCTAA
The DNA here is from genome assembly GCA_005239505.1 of Nicotiana paniculata. Lineage (NCBI taxonomy): Eukaryota > Viridiplantae > Streptophyta > Magnoliopsida > Solanales > Solanaceae > Nicotiana > Nicotiana paniculata. The sequence continues at coordinate 46,579 of ML347115.1, read as the reverse complement.
GGAGAACTCAACAAGTATTCAAGGCTTCTCTTCAATCAACCACAAATACTGGGGGCATCCCCCTGGAAGATCACCTCCTCGAAGAAATCGAAATATGCTGAAAAGAGTCTCGACAAGAGAATGATGTATCAGACCAAATGGTCGAATGAACCGTGTCCGCATAAAATAATCGAACTCTCGATGGAGAAAACATGTATACTTGTACCAAGTAATCAAAGTAGAATCTTTTATCGACAAAACACTTCATGCTCCAAAGAAATTCACTATTCTCATAAGAAACGGCCCCAGGGCCAGAAATTTCTCGAACACTCGGGGACTGACATCAAAAACTCGAAGCCGTAAGACCTCAGGGCCGGAAATTTTGAGCTCATAAGCCCTCAATAAGGCAATATCAAAGTTGTAAGACCTCAATCAAGTCATGTACAAACCTGTAAGACCTCAACGAGGCATGCTTAAACTTGTAAGCCCTCAACGAGGCAACGTCAAATCTGTAAGACCTCAACGAGGCATGTTCAAATTCATAAGCCCTCCATGAGGCACCAATGTAAGCTCTCCATGAGTCAATATCAACAATGTAATACCTCCATGAGTCAACATCAAGTTTATAAGACCTCAATGAGGCAACATCAAAAAGTTTGCTATTTTCACAAGGAACAGCTCCAAAGCCAAAAACTTTCGATGTACCAGGGACTGTCATCGACAGTTACCCCATCGATCCATCAAAAACTCGAAGCCATAAGACCTCAAGGCCGGCAACTTCGAGCTCATAATCCCTCAATAAGGCAATATCAAACCTGTAAGACCTCAAGCAAGGTTGTACAAACCTGTAAGACCTCAAGCAAGTCATGTAAAAATTTGTAAGACCTTAAAAAGGCATAATCCCGATATCAAAGTCAAGGCTATATATTCGAACTTGTAAGACCCCTAAAAAGCCATACCCTCGATATAGACACCGAGGCTATCTCACTCGGGGACTAAAAGGGTACGGCGAAATACAATGACCATGGTCATAAGGCTCCGGCCAAACCAATGCAACTCGGGGACGTCCGACCGTCGCCATAAAATCACAGGCCTCTAATTACTTCAAAAATACTTCGAAAAGAACCGGTTAATCAGGCTACCCTCGACATAAGCAAAAGAGCTTCGATCATATCAGCTCCGACAATGAAAAGGATTCGAAAATTCAGCCGTCGAGCGAAACCTTCCGAGGTGCTCATTTATCGTCACATTACGGCTCATAATAGAGGTTCTTTCGAGTCGTCGAAGAGTCGGACGAACACAAAAACTTCAAAAAGTCTGTAACAAGGGAAAACTATAGTCATATTAAAGGTCTTACCGACCCAATGCGTAAGAGCCTAAGCACCAGCCATATTAAAGGTCGTACCGACCCAATGTGTAAGAGCCTAAGAGCCAGCCATATTAAAGGTCGTACCAACCCAATGCGTAAGAGCCTAAGCGCCAGCCATATTAAAGGTCATACCGACCAAAAATGCGTAAGAGCCTAAGCGCCAGCCATATTAAAGGTCGTACTGACCCAATGCATAAGAGCTTAAGCGCCAGCCTAAAGAACCTTAGGGCCGATTTAAAAAACCTAAGGGTCGATGAGCTCGAGTTGAAACCCGACTCAAAGACTGAGCCCTAAACGGTTAAATAAAATAGCGCCTAAGGGCCAACGCGTAAGAGCCTACGGGCCAGCCTAAAGCGCCTAAGGGCCAATGCGTAAGAGCCCACGGGCCAGCCTAAAAATCCTCAAGGCCAATTTATAAACCTAAGGGTTTTTTACCTCGAAGTCCAATTCATCGGGCTAATTATTGACAAGCATCAAAGTCTATTCCCAGAAACAAGGAAAAAACAAAGAGTAACGAAAAACCTTTTGTATATGATAAAGGTTCACAAAGCATATTTACAAATCTCAAAGTCGGATCCCTTACACAGGGAAAAAGAATAAATGAAAACCTAATCTACCATCGGGGTGTGCCTTCAACGGCTCCCTCGGAGGTTATGCCTTCAGCGGCTTGGCCCTCGGGCCCCAGGTCTTCAATGGCCTCTTCCCCCTCGGGGACTTCGCCTTCATCTTCATCATCTTTTGAGCCACTGCTTGAATCATCTTCAGAAGCAAGAAGGGCCGCCGATTCCTCCTCTAGGGTCTTCACCCTCTCGATCTCGGCAGACAAATCAAGGGCCCCTGCATGTATATCCTTGAGAGCCTGCCTCCAAGATCTTAATCAGGCATGCTCCAGGGCTCGAGCGAGCTCAAGCTCGGCCTCCTCAGATGCTTTCCTGGCCTGGGCATTTGCAGCAGCAACATCATCTTTGTACAAGGATATGAGTGCATCGGCTTCAACCTTAATTGAACATAGCGCGGTGACCTATTCAGCATAGAGGTCCTTATACTAACTACTCTCCGCCCTTGCATCCCGAAGACGATTCTCAATCGAGGATAACTTCCCTTGGAGGGTATCTCTCTCAGAGGTTATATCATTCACACACTGCTTAAGTCCAAGGATCTCAGCATCTCTGGCTCTGAACCCTTCCCGCATCAGGGCATCTTTCTCCTTAATCTGCAAAGATCAACCTGAAAGTGTTAAATGCTGAGATCGGGAAAGAACAAAAACAAAACATACGAAGATAATATTACCTGCTCATAAAGATCGCTCCGTTCCTAAGATACCATTTCTGAACGAGTTCGGAGGTCAAGCATTTCTTCCTCTTTTTTAGCAAAAAGAGCCCGGAGCTTGTCTGCCTCTGATGAAAACCTCCTACACTCCCCCTCATAATGGTTCAGCTCAGCCTGAAACTTGGCAGTGGCCCGATTATAAAGCACTTTCGCCTGAAAGCATAAAGGAAGGACAGTTAGAGAAATAATGATCAAAGCTTGAAGCAATCGACGAAAAAATTACCTGTTTGCAGAGCCTCTCAGATTCCTCAAAAAGGAGCAAGGCGTTAAGTTCGGGATTCTTCTCGGCCATAGTGAAGAGCCCTTCAATTACGTCCTTCCCTCTAAGAGGCGCCCCTGCGTTGGAAGATTCTATATTATGGGCATTCCGTATCTCCCTCGGGGAAAATGTTGTAACCGGTGGAGAATCACCTAATTCAATAACCCTGGCTAGATCGGTCGGGGCCTTCGGCTCACAACTGGGCTCCCTTAACTCATCTACCGAGTGCCCTTCGGCCGGGGAATATTTTGGCTATCAACCGGCTTAGGGACATCATCTGTCCCACCTTCGAAAGCCTCTTCGGCCAGAGGCAGAATGGCATCATCAACTTCTGGTTTAGAATCCCTCAGCTCAACAGTCATCGGCTCAGCAAAAGCCGAAGCAGTTACGCTTCCACTTCCCCCGGGTGTTATCGTGGAATCATTTTTCTCGTTTGAGGCCGCGGAATCAGCCTCAGACTTTTGCACTCTATCCCTCTTTGGCTTCAAAGACTCAGTCAGCGATTTCCCTTTTTCTCTTCTTCTCCTCATTTGGTTTTGAGGTATCTTCTTCCCCAGGCGGTGCTTCTCTCATCAAAGAGGCCTCCCCTAGGCCTACATAAGCACAATTCATAAGCACGAGAAGTTAGAATATATTCAGGGGATATATCTTTTAAAGAACTCGGGTATTGCAAGAGGGAAGGCCTCACCATGATTTTTAGCTTCCCATCGACCCCTGGCTAGGTCGCACCATACGCGCTCAGCATACGGGCAGGTTGAATCGAGCTGGCAAACCCAGCCCGAGAGATCCTTAACCGCATCGGGGTACCACACAACAGCTGCATCATCAAAGGGAGTTAATTCAAGGGTAAGTTGGTACGAAGGAAAGTGAAAAAAGCTCAATTAAAGTATTAACTTATGGTTCATATTCCATTCCTCAGGGAATGGCATCCTTTCGACTGGAATCAGATCCGAGGTCCTAACTCGAACAAAGCGGCTCATCAACCCTCTATCCTTGTCTTCATCGGTACAAGCAAAGAAAACCTTCGTGGCACGACATTGAAGCTTAATCAGACCACCCCGATAAAGTCGGGGACTGTATATTCTAATCAGGTGATCGAGGGTAAAAGGCATCCTCTCAACCATATTTGCAAAATGCCTAATCATGAAAACAGTACGCCAAAATGATAGATGAATCTAGCCGAGCGTCACTTGATATCGCCTGCAAAAATCAAGAATCACGGGGTCTATTGACGGCGAGGACGGCTCTACCAGGTCTAGGGTAAATGGATAGGTGTATACACTAAAGAAGCCGGCTTTATAGGTTGTTATGTCTTCCTCCCGAGAGGGAATCTCCACTTGCACCGCATCTCCCCAGCGGCAGTCGGCCTTCACCTTCTCGATGTTTGTTATTAGAATAATATACCGGGACATGGGTTCACACCGTCCCGGCTTCGAAGAAGGTTTGTCAACCTTAAAATCAAAAGTTGTTTTGCAGGGTACGGGGATACATTCCTCAAGACTTGGGGGGTACCATTTCCTTACCCTTAGAGGAACGTGAAGATGAGAAAGCTTTATCATCTCAGGGAATAGTTTTAGAGGCCTTCGTCATTTTTGCGGAAAGATTTCAAAGGAAACGAGAGAAAGATGATTGAGAAAAAGATACAAGAAAGAAGTAATGAGAGCTCTTTTTAAAGGTTAGAAGGAGCAATGAAATATAAGGGGCAGAAGAAGGAGTAGTTATAGGGGCCAACCGTGCGCGTTGGGAAAATCCAAAAGATAGCTAACCGCCGTAATCAATTCGAGTCTTTTCAAGAACTGTGCGAATGTGGCTTTTGGGCATCTCTCTTATCGCATCAGCCGCTTACATGACATGACTGACATAATGATGGAGGCATTGAAAAGTTGGTGAATTCAAATAGTTTCTTGTCTTTTCATTCCAAGATACGCGGGGACTATCTGTATATGGTAAAACCGGGGAAGGTCGATTTTGAGGCTTCTATAGCGTTCCGAGCCTCGACCTCGATTGTATCAGAGCAGAACCAGAAGTTCAACCCTGAGGTGCATTCCTCGAGGAAGTACTCGAGGTAGGGTAAAGATCGAGGACCGTCATGAGAAGGCGGAAAATTCCCAAAAGGCATGTGATTATTGCTGACAATGCCTGCAAAGATCGTACAAGTCCGTACCGGAAATTAAATAGTTGTACCAGCTGCATTTTATTTTAATTGTACATGTACTATGATGGGATTTCCCCTCCTATATAAAGGGGATCCTTGTCATTTTGTAAGATATACGATATTCAATACAAGAACATTCTCTGCTCTCTAACTCAAACATTCTCTACAATTGTTCCATTGATTTATTACATTCAATTCATCGTGTTCGTTGATTTTTCTTCACTTATTGCTCATTGTTGATCATAAAGAGGCCATCTTCGAGGACCTCAATACTATTATATCTTCATCGAACGCACTCTGTCGAGCACTCGAGTTCGACCTCGAGGCCCTATTTTGACCAGCTCGAGACCCCGTCTCTTAATAGCTCGGTCTGCAATCACTATTTTCCTTTGTTATTATCATACTTTCCTTACTTACATTTAGCATCTATTTCCTAACAACTAGCATTAAAGTAGATCACATATTTTTAGAACCACAAAATCAAATTTAATTGTAATTACCATTTTCACGATAAACACTTAGCTTAATCATCAGAATCATTTGGGCTTGCCTTTGGTCTTGAGGGTTCGTAGTATATTGTCTGCACTTCGAGATTGGGCCTGCCGTCCGCATGAAGTCCTAAGAATATTTGAAGGCCCAAATGTGTTGTTGGGTGATCCTATCATTGTATTTGGGCCTGTAATTATTTAAAGTGGTCTGTAATAGCTTGTAAAACTGAATGATGGGGGAATTAGTAAAAAGGGAAACAAGTATGCTTTTTTCTTTCATAAATGGGTAGAGAACGTGTCTATAGGGTCTATGTGCTCTATTTGTTTTTTGTTTTTTTGCTTTATTTCTGTACACTAATAGATATCATGCCTATAGGAGTCATGCACACACTTCACTTAACTTGTCAAAACATGTTAGTTCCAGTATTTACCATACATGTCTCCATGTCTATTATTCAACACCCTTATATAACATGTCTATAGGGCGCAGCAATGCAATATGTTTACTGACCTAGATACCATGCCTATAGAACTTCAAATAATCAATTTATCAATTGCTTCAATTAGTTTTTAGTGTACAGCTCATTTAGATATCATCTAATACTCTAATCGATTGTTCCCATTGTTTTCATTACATTGTCACCTATCTATAAAACCAGCATTAGTAATTCAGAACTATGATTGTTTTCACTGCCTATTTACGCAAAACAATTAGATATCATGTCTATAGGACTTGCAACATTCAATTTGCCTATACGTTAGTCTAGAAATTACTGCAATGCCCATGTAATACTGGAAATCCAAATCACATAGACATCGTATCTATAGGATTTAACGATTAACATCATATCCTGACTAAGCTAAAAATTTATGACTGATCGCGTGCTTTTTTGTGCTTATGTGGAGAGGTTAACTTGAGTCTTTCATTTCTATTATGTGCAGTCCTAATTGTTTCGAATGTCACTTAGTTTTATCATTTGAGCATCCTAAGTAAATCTAGAACCACCCAAATAGAGGTTCAAATCCTCCTGGACCATAGGCATGGGACGGATAGTGCACGCATAGGATACGGTTTAGAATTGAACTAGAGCTCCTTTAGGTAACAACTTCAACATAGTAATTGGGTGGAAGGAGATGATAGTATGTGCCCGCTGAATAATATGATCTCCTTTAAGTACACTAATTCATTTAACATAGTCCAATGTATTTGTATCCTTGCAATCATTAAAAATTTATACCAATTCCCACGTGTTATGATAAGACTCTTTAACTTCTATATTTCCCTTTATTTGATCACCTAGCCTAATTACATAATCCACATAATCTAAATTTCTGTCGGGACCCACAGTTGTGGACCTCGAAGAGTGCCTAACACCTTATCTTCGAGGTAATTTGAGCCTTTCACGTCTTTGGTGGCATGGACTATTCAAACAGATTTATTTACAAATAGGTGCCCTAACGCACATTAAAAATTATTAGGTGGCGACTCTTCTCTTTTAATACCTCCTTTAAAAGAGTTGTCACATGTTGAAACCCGCTTTCGCAAGAAAACGGGGTGCGACATTAGTGACCGATTTAAAACACTCAAATAACCTACCCATAGCCACCCATCCTCAAAGATCGACTTGTCACCAATAAGCACTATCAACTCGTGCACTCACCCAACAAAATATGTGTAATAACGTCACTTTTCCGTCATGAAATCATGTGCCTACCAAAGAATAAGAGGGTGTTTTGTCCTCACCCCACACTTAAAATGATGGATTATCCCCAATGCACACCATAAATAACAAGAGGGTGAAAGAAACTCCCTGGTAGGCCAAAGGCTGAGCATTAGCAGCTCATGGGATACTCAGACTTCTCCCTAGCATGGTCCTTCGTTAGGGTACCTCACACTTAGTACCAACCATATGGTTTTCTTTTCCTTCCTTCCAATAGCTTTCCTTTCCATGCTCCTACAAAATAAAAAAAAACTACACTACAAAAATAACTCAATTAAAAAAAGTAAAACAAATAAAAAAATAGAAAATAAAAAAAGCAGTAAAGTTGGGTTGCCTCCCAACAAGCACCTAATTTAACGTCACAGCACGACGTGAATCACTTTCTGCCTCCACTTCGAACTTATGAATTGGATCCCAAGTTTTGATTCTGCTCTATGATCATGCTCTTGGGGTGGTGTAAAGCCTTGAAAGCCAAAAATTAAATAATTCCTATGCATTTTTTGGCTTTAAGCTGAGGAGTATAAGCTTGCCTGGAAGGCCTCGAAAATTTAAAAATATATGGCTTTTCTACCTCTTCCCTTGTCTCATTTCTACGCTCGTAAGGATCTATTCTCATTTCACCATCCTAACACAATGTAGAGAAGTGTTTGGAATGAGGTCCAACATGCTCAAATACATGAACTTCGAGATGTTCAACATCCTCTACATCAATGACACTAGAGTCAACTGAATATTTATCCTCAATGACCTCGGTTGACTCTACTGTCACACCTTCAACATCGGCATCCTCAAATTCTAGTTGGCTAGATTGTTGGTATTCTAATCTGACCTCCTCCATCAGTGTGTCAACTGCTGACTCTAATTCACATTATTTTTGGCTACTATCCACCATATTGACTTGTTGAGCATTCAAAGTTTCGACCACTTGAATCACTTGAGCCTTCAAGTTGTGAATAGTTGTATCTTGTCTTTGTATCTGTAATTGTATCTTATTATTTTGTTCCAAGAGGCACAATAAAATATCCTTGATCTCCTATAAGTCAGCATCCCCAGGTTCTTTGTTCCTAGTAACTTCACAGTAAAAGTAGAACCATTATAATAAGGGGTGAGTGTAGGATAAGAAATATAAGCACAACTATAAAAGTGATCATCTTGACCACCACACATACCACACACATTCCACATATGAGATTGAGTTGGTGCACATAACTCGCTCTCAAGAATATATTGATAATTTTGGCACGAGTGATTTCCTCCACAATATGTATAAGGAAGATCAAAAGTAGAATTACCAACATCAAAACTCCTATAATTCCATGATTCCATGTTTCTCAAATCAACAAGTAAAACCAAAATAAATATAAACTTCAAATACAAAAAAAAAAATGTTCAAACTTGAAACCTAGCAATATGTACAACTACACCATTAGCTCCCCCGCAACGTTGCCAAAATTTGATCACACCCAACTATGCTCTTATAAAAAGGATTAAGCGGTCGCTGTAAATTTAATATCCAATCTAAGTGTCCGGAGTCGAATCCCATAGAGAAATAAGGTTTAGCTAGAACTGTTTACTATCACTCAGAAAACAAGTTTAAACAATCTCTAAGCTGTAAATATCAATATTCTTATGTCTAACTAATTAAATAACAAATTAAAAAAGTAAATAAACAACTAGAGATACTAAGGGTTGGAGACAAGATTAAGGAGGCCTAGAGTTATGATTTTCCCAATTGTCAAAATCCTCCCCTCTACGCCTTCTATAATTTCGCCTAAATATTCTCTACTGATCGTAAATACTTTGGGTGTCGTAGCTCTCTCTCGAGCAACTACCAAAATTTACTAGACGTATTCTCTCAAACTACGCTAGCTAGCCCTAATTCACTGCTCACTGTGATCGCACCAATGTTTTGTTATCTCTAGTCTTGCATTTAAACCCTCCGTCTTGATCTCTCACATACGTTAGGAGCGATGTTGTTCAACAACTACCTAAATATGTACCCTCTCTTAAGCAATACACACTAAATAGGCATAATTAATTGATGGTCATTCAATCAACAGCAATAAACACGTAGTTGAATAAGTAGAGAAATCCAAAGGCTAAATTATATTAAACATAATTAAAAGTCATCCTTCAAGATGTTCCATCAAACCCTAGATGAGAAAATTTAGCTACTCATAACAATACTAACAATCATGATAATAATTGAAAGCATTAAAATACAGAATAAAGATAAACGGAAAACAAAACTCTTGTGATTTGTTGCTTCCAAGTGTTCTCATAGCCTTTTGTCTCTCCAATAATGTATCCTCTTAAAAATTAGATTTAGAATCTATTTTATACATGTTGGGAGCGTGTAGGGTCGAAACAATCAAGTCCTAATCAAATTAGGACGAAATTCGTCCTTGGGTGTCTCGCTTGGCGCCTAGCGCCAACCTGGACACCAAACATTTTTTACTTTTGTGATTTGTTGCCATTGGCATTTTGGTTGGTGCCTGGCACGAACCTGAGCACCAAAGTCATACTCCCTGCAAATTATTTTATTTTTACTTCAATTTGCATGCAAGATTGCCAAATCACTTTCAATTAACTCCTGTACATATAAACACCATTATTAAGCTCGACTCACAAATATTCACACCAATGTTAACAAGATCGAGGCATAATGCAAGGCAAATTACAAGAAAAAAATATGAATTTTTAACCTAACATCACGAGGCATAACAATTTATTATGATTTGGTCAATCGGCCTACATATGATTCATCACTAATGTAAAAGAGAAAACAAGATTTTTGAGAGAACAATCTCCCTTAAACAAAACTCTTTTAATAACTACATTGTGGATGCTATTGTGTGAGAAGTAATGATCTTCAATTTATAGAAATCCAAAACTTTTCCTCCAAGAAAAAGATTCATCAAATGTAGAATATTTTTACATATTTATTTTAGGAAAAGTAAAATTAGTTATGGTAAATATTTTACCTTTCCTTCAAGTAACAGAAAAGTCACAATATGATAAGACAATCAGAACAGACGCTAACATATAGTGGTTCTATTTAGGTTATGTATTTAATAAATCGACATAGTTGGTGTGATTTTTATTTAAGAATAAAATAGATCTATGTATAACCCAATTCTAAAACTGTAAATAGTTAAATGTTGAAAATTTTACCTCCTATAACAAAGCTTTGCACTCTATTTATTATAAATAAATTTTCTTTTAAAATATTATTTTCTATAGCTACCTTTTAATTTTTATAGCAAAATATGTATTTATGGTCACTTCCTACCGTTAAGCCATTAAATACGTTGTCTAATATTTTTTCTCTCATTCTTTCAGTAAATCCTCTCCAAAAATCACCGCATAGTATCTTATTTCTCTCTACACGATCTCTATCTCATAGCGTCATTTTCTTCCCCATTGTTGAATCATGATTCTCTTTTATTTGCAAGTTCTCTCTCTAGATTGTTCTCAAACCCTAGATCTCGATTTGCTGGATTTTATCTCTGTTAACATGAGTTTCAAAATGCGTTGATCAAAGTTTCTGATATGAGTTGTATCTTTTCCCAAAGTGGAGCGGACAGGATCTGTTCATAGAGGAATTGATTTTGAATGTTGACATAGAAGAGGAAAGGACAGAGGAGAGGGTGGCAGTGGCCTAATGAGATTAGGATTAGGTTTGGGGAAATGGGTTAAACCATTCGCATATAGTGGAATTGTATTTGCAGGTTCATCGGCAATCATTGAAGCCGGAAGGAGAACAAAAATACACAATGACCCTAATTATAGATGTATTTATATGTATTCGGGTCCCCATACATTGATTTTTAGTTTGTACAATGATTTTTTTCTTTTTGTATTTATATGTATTCGACAACGCATATACTGATTTTTATTTTGTACAGTGATTTTTGACTGTTGTATTTAGATGTATTTATATGTATTCGACAACGCATATACTGATTTTTATTTTGTACAGTGATTTTTGACTGTTGTATTTAGATGTATTTATATGTATTTGAGTTCATGCAACAATATTTTTAAATACATTGTTAGTTCTATCATTTTGATGTTATTCATAAATTAATTATGCATTCAATCAAACTGTATTCATCTATACCTAACTGTATCCATCTATATTTAAAACAACAATACAATATAATATAGTAAAATACTCTCAATACAAATAGAAAATCAATGAATATAACCAATGAAATATACTCAATAAAACAGTAATACCATGTGTTAGGAATAAATAAATTATTGTGAATAAAAAAATAAACTTGAATACATTTGAACACAATTGTTAGAGACAACAGAATACAAGCACTGAGTTTATTATGAAATATGCAGGCAGTAGGTTAATATCACAGGTTGTATCCAGCATAAATACATGATGTATTTATGTACAGAAATCGAATTTCAAAGTATTTCTGTAGATACTTGTATCAATTCCGAGAAGAACCTCAATGTCAGGAAAAAAAACTCGAATTGTATTAGAAAAAAAAAGAGGGATTGAAACTCTGAAGAATGCTATGATTTTTTGGTGCTTAGCATCTGATAAATTTTCTCATTAATTGGATTGATAATGTTGTGTGTTATAATTGATTTATGTGAGTTATATTAGGAATTTATCCCGTCAAATTAGCAGCTTTCCGTTATTAAACAACTGAAGAGACCTATTATTACGTTGTATTCATGAATGCAATAGTATGAATACATGTGAATACAGCGGCTGACAGCTGGACTGCCCTGTTTTTAGCCGATTGAATACAGTAGCTCGAATACACCGAAGACATTACCATAACAATTGAAAGATAGCTACGGAATTATGTATATAGTAGCTATAAGAAGTTAATAGCCACTAAACAATAGTCATTTCTGAAAATTCCTCTTAAATGTTATCTTGCAGCTACATCCCTTTTTACCAGCATCAAACTATCATAATATTATCAATATAGCCTAAAGGAAACGCCAAGAACAAAGGAGAAGACATGCATTTTCTCTAGATGGCTAAGCTTATAATTTCTGTTGAATATTCTAGATTTTCTAAAGATATTTTTGGTCACGAGGCTTGAGTAAACCATTACATAGAGCTTCAATGGTCACTCCCATATGTAATTGGTGGCAATTTAGTTTGTTTTTCCTCTTATATTAATAATTTTTTGAGGTATGTCCTATTTCTATTCTTGTGTAATTGCTTTCTTTGTATGCTTCGTGGCTTACTTTAGATAGATGTCTAAGTATTTTTTTAGAATATTCCTTTCGTCAAGGCTTATTTTATAATTGCGATGCGCTCGAGCTACTTTTTGTGAGTTTATTGTTTACTTAATTTTTGTGTAACTAATGGGATTCGAAGTCATTTTTTCTTTTATTGAGTAAACTATACTAGATAAGTCTATGAACATCATTAGAGTATTTCTTCTGATGAAGATGTTAACTATGAATTGTCCTAGTAAGACAATTCAATTAACCCTTGTGTTTTGAAAGAACTAGATAATGATCCTGCATATGCTTTGTAACTCACTAGTGAATTCAACAAAACTCACTAATCTTGCTTTGAATCTAAATGTATACTCTAGCGATAATTGATACGATAGGATAAAAATCACACTCAGTGGTTTCGCTGCTGGTGTGCAAGATGAAGAACAAAGTCAGGCAAAATAACGAAGGAAGAATTTGTATAATCCAAAAGGAGCTTCGTCGGATAAAGACAGTGATACGCCTTTGTTCAACACCACATGCTCAATGTACAAGCTAATCACATTCAAAATAGGAGTAAGTGCACAGTTAGCCAGTAATAAAACATGTGTTTACTTTTAAGCTACTGTTTAAAATGTCTTTAGTCTTTACCACTGTTTTAATACACTTTTACCCGACCGGACGAAGATATCCTTCTGCTCATAAAGTTCAGGACCAGTGTCCTTAACTTATGAGCTTGTTACTGTAAGTTCAGGACTAGCTGTTCTTAATTTATGAGCTTGTAAGTCTAAGTTTAGGACTATTCGTCCTTAACTTTTGAACTTGTAACTCTAAGTTTAGGACTACATGTCCTTAACTTTTGAACTTAGAACTCGAAGTTCAGGACTACTTATCCTTAAATTATGTGCTTGTAACTCTAAGTTAAGGACTACCTGTCCTTAATTTTTGTGCTTGTAACTCTAAGCTAAGGACCAAGTGTTCTTAATTTTTGAACTTCCATCTCTAAGTTCAGGACCAAGTGTCTTTAACTTATGAGCTTATTACTATAAGTTCAGGACTAGCTGTCATTAATTTATGAGCTTGTAAGTCTAAGTTAAAGACTAACTGTCCTTAGTTTATGAGCTTGTAACTCTAAGTTTAGGACTACCTGTCCTTAACTGTTGAACTTGTAACTCTAAGTTCAGGACTACATGTCCTTATTTTTTGAACTTGGAACTTTAAGTTCAGGACTACCTGACCTTAATTTATGTGTTTGTAACTCTAAGTTAAGGACTACCTATCCTTAATTTTCCTGTCTTTTTCTTTCTCTTTCCCTTTCCCTGTCTTTTTCTTTGTTAATAACTTATGTTCTTGCTTTATATCTTATTTAATTTTTGCTTAGAATTAATTGTAAGGGTAAAACCGTACAAATTCTCAAACTAAATGCTAAAGGATTTGGGTTTGGAGTTTACACCAGTTAAACAGTGCTTATATGAAACGGTGAAGAGTCTGTAAGAGAAAGGTCACCTTCCAATTCCTACTCAAAAGAATGAGATTATTCGAATTCAGTCTTAGCAATTCAGATTATTTGCATTAAACCAGTTGGTACTAGTTGATATTTGAAGTATGTGATCGTGCAGGGTTTTGAAATTTTGATAGAGGGTTTGGGAAGGAAAAGAGATAGAAGAAAGGGTAACACCGTCTTTTCATATTGATTTTAATAGACTAGTGGCTACTTTTGCTCAGCAATAAAAACGTTGGATAAAAAGTAAATACCACTTTAAAAGTTACTACCCCACGCAATTTTTACTTCAAAATACCTCTCGCATCCTGTCGATATTTGTACAAAGTAGTTAAACTGTTTATATTCACCCAAAAACAAAGAAAAAGCCCACAGGCCCCAATTTGGGGGAAGAAATGGCGTGGGATAGCCACTTTTTAATATAGTATTTACTTTTTATCCAGTGTTCTTAATGCAGAGCAAAAATAAACACTACTTTATTAAAATTAATATGAAAAAAACGATTTTACCATTTCTCCATGAGTGTTGTGTAAATATTAAGGACATGGTGTCCTTAATATTTACACTGCATACATGAAGTTAAGGACGCCATGTCCTTAACGTTAACACTACCCATATGAAGTTAATGGCATGATGTCCTAAGTTTAACAACGGAAGGTGCAAGTACAGGACACTTTGTCCTTATACAACATTCATGAAGTTAAGGACATTATGTCTTTAATATTTACCAACACTCAAAAAGTTAAGGACACTATGTCCTTAACATTTACATTGCACACATAAAGTTAAGGACACCATGTCCTTAACATTTACACTGTACATATGAAGTTAAGGACATGAGGTCCTAAAGTTTAACAACAGAAGGTGCAAATACAAGTTAAGGACATTATGTCCTTAACATTTACACTGTACATATGAAGTTAAGGACATGAGGTCCTAAAGTTTAACAACAGAAGGTGCAAATACAAGTTAAGGACATTATGTCCTTAACATTTACACTGCACACATGAGGTTAAGGACGCCATGTCCTTAACATTTACACTGTACATATGAAGTTAAAGACATAATGTCTTAAAGTTTAATAACGGAAAGTGCAAATACAAGACACTTTATCCTTAATATTTATACAACATTCCTGAAGTTATGGACACCACGTCCTTTGTATTTACACAGCATTCATGAAATTAAGGACACCATGTCCTTAATATTTACACAGCATTCATGAAGTCAAGAACACCATGTCCTTAAAATTTACATAGCACCAATATGTATCACGTGGTATTTTCGTTCGGGCGAGTAAAAAATTATTAAGCACTGACTAAAAAGTAAATATATTTTAAATAGTGACTAAAGAATAAAAACATCTCTAAATAGTGACTAACCGTGCACTGCCCCCAATTGGGTCGTGATAGGTCTCGTCACCAACATTAATCGCAAGGTTGTCATGAAGCGAGTCGACAATCCCATCATCATGCATAGCTAATATGCAAAGGTAGCCGGGCATCTACCAAATAAACTTTCTTAACCTTGTTATAGAAAAATTTAATTTGACAAAGAGCATTTTAGTATCATTTTTGAAGAGCAAACAAAATTAAAAAAAATATTATAATGAATCAGCACTTTCGATTTTCTTCTCTTTTTCTGGTTATTCGCACACAGAAAGTATCGTGTCAAAAAACAAATTAAAATTTGACTTTAGTCCAAGTAATCCAAGCAGAGGCATCAAGATACATTACATAAAGCCAACTTATTTCACCAAAAAGGCACAACCATTCTGCCAGCACATCAATGAATCAAGAAAGTGAAAGAGACATTTTCTGCGCAGATTCTTGAAATATATGATTCTATTTTTGACGTGGGCAGATCAGCTTGTCCATGTTAACTATTACTCCTAACAATTACTACTAACTTTAGAAAGAAGGCTTCACTGTCCTCCAACCTGAGTTCTGAGTATAAATACAGCAGCAAGGATTTCACATTTGATTCCTATTAGTCTTGATGTATAAAATCTAGCAACGATTTCACAGAAATAAAGAAAAACAACTTATTAATGCATCTAACAATTATGAGCATCTCAACTGCCATTTGTTACAAATTACAACCAAAAGATGACGACCAAACAAGATTTTGAAAAGATAGAAAAATGATAACAGAGACAGAAAGACTAACTTGTGCTTCTGTGTAAAAGCTGAAATCGAGCCAACTCTAACACATGGAATATAGCAATAATGATCACTAACGTGACAAATGTTCACAAAAATATAATTCTGTACATCAGCNCCCCCCCCCCCCCCCAACCCAAAACTCTTTCTAGGGGTTAATGAGAAAAATGGGTAAAAGCCGCCACTTGATGCTTTATTTTTCAACGCCCTACTCTTAGACTGAAGCACAACACAGATTAAGTAAAGCAGTACTCTTTTGATGGAATTACTGGTCGAGGTGCAGAAAGATGAAAGAATGCCTTACAAGAATGCGATTAGATGATCTCCACCTTGTTCTTGTGGAAGAGGCTACTCATCTTGATATCGAGCAAAAAGCTCAAAAATAATGTAATGAACCTCTAGTGGGTGGAACTAGCGCAAGCGGCGACAAAGGATTGTTGGAATGAAACTAATTTGCAATCAAAACTTTTGACTTGAGGAAATTAAGGCGGTTTTTAGTTAGAGTTAACTTCTCTTCTGCCTCTGCCGCTTTTTCTCGGACACCACGAACAATATCCTCAGGAGCTTTCTCTACAAACTGCACATAGCAACTCTACAAGGTCCGTGACATAGAAAAGTGGAAATGGAAAAGCAAGACACAATACTGTAAGATTTTAACTATGTACTGTTTCGGCAGTCGGGGGAGAGCCTTTTGAAATATTGAACATATCAAGAAAAAACTAGAACGCCTACTTTGCATCTGAGGTATTCCAATTTTTGTTCACAATAAAACTTTGCCTAGTTGCACCATTCTTGGTATATCAAATAGAAGTATGCACACAAATTAATAGTATAAACCTATCTTTTGATAAAGTAAATGGAAAAGCAAGACATCTTTATTTCTAAAAGTAAATGGAAAAGTAAGACATCTTTATTTATAGTTCGCAATATGTGGGACGTATTTGCCACTAAGTACCATATTGCCTTTTATATTTTTACTGTAAGGAATTCTGAAGTAAATTTAAGTTTGCCATTCAATTTATTTATCCGGCAAAAAGAGAAAATGGAGAACTCACACTTGAAGAACTCAAACGAGCCATCAGCCCATCATATTCAGCTTGCATCTTGACAAGGCGCTTAGAGAGACGCTGAACTTCAGCAGAGATGTCCACCATATCTGACAGAGGAAGATAAGCTTCTAGACCTTCACTAGCAACAACGTGGACAGACTGATTTGCATCTCCTGCAATTCATCTCATATTAAGATAAAACTACAACGAAAAAGAACATTAATCCAGAGAGCTCTAACGATGCAGGGTTTATCAACCTTTTGCAACGTGTGATACTTGAGTTCGACATACCTGGGGGAGCTTCTGCAAAATTGACATTTCCCAAATCCAGTCTTGAAAGAAGAGCTAAAACTTCCCTCTCTCCCTGCATTAAGTGATAGCCATGTGCTTATATCCACAGGCATATATAAATTTCTATGCATTTAATATAGCACAAAATTGAGAACAAACAGAAGTGACTGATCTGTAATAATATGGTCGCCATGCGGTAAGCTGACCTAAGTTGCTCGGACACGGGTGCGAGTGGCCGATACGGGTGCGGATCTAGAGGTCGGATCCTTCGAAATGTAAATTCTATGATTCGGGGATCTGGATCCAAGTACGGATACGGGTGGGGGATCCGGCAAAAAATAATTCAAAAAAATAAAAATATGAAAATATCTCAAAATTATGAGAAATTTTGTGAAATACTTAAGTATAATTTGTAAAATGTGAATTTCATTTTTATTAGCAAGTTGTAAATAAGTAAATGATTGATTTCTTAGATAAGGCATGCAATTTTCATCAAATTTACCCTAGTTTTGGTTTTGATTTTGGGAATCAAATTGTATCTCGTCTCGAACTTTTCTGTCGGTCGTGGTCAAAGTACCCAAAATTGTTTGAACAGATCCGGTACGGATCCCATATCCACACCCATACTAGTGTCGTGTCAACACAGGTGCGGCAACTAAACTGCCATGTCGGAGCAAAGCTGACTCAGAAGGCAGACAGTGAACACTATGGGTGTGTTTGATATGAAAAAAATATTTTTTGGAAAATATTCATATTCTCCAATTTTCCCATGTTTGGTTGGCTTAAATGTTTTGAAAAATATTTTCCTAATGAACTCATTTTCTTCCAATTGGAGGAAAATATTTTCCCTATCAAAAGAGGGAAAACATTTTTCAATATTCTTTTTCAACTTTCTTCACCCTATTCCTCATGACCACCAACCCCCACTAACCCACACCCACCCACCACATCCATCCCACCCCCAAACCACCCCTATCCCGCCCACCCTAAACCATCCCAACCCCTACTCCCCCACCTCCCACACCCCACTCAGCCCAACCTTGGCCACCTCCCACCCTAAATAGAAATATTATTAAGAGTACTTTCTTTTCATGTTGTAAATAGAGTAATTTTTTTATTACAAGTTTACAATAAATGAATATATCCTTTTTCATGATGTAGAAAAAATATTTTCTTTCATTTCAACAAAACGAGTACTTTTTTTTCATGAGGTAGAAAAAGTACTTTTTTTCATTTCAACAAAAACGAGTATTTTCTTTTCATGATGTAGAAAAATATTTTTTTTCACGATGTAGAAAAAATATTTTCTTTCATTTCAACAAACTAAATATTTTCTTTTACTGAAATAGAAAAAGTATTTTTTTCCAATAAAACGAGTACTTTCTTTTCACAATGTAGAAAAGTATTTTCTTTTATTTCAACAAAACGAGTATTTTCTTTTCATGATGCAGAAAAATATTTTCTTTCATTCAACAAAATGAGTATTTCTTTTCATGTTATAGAAATGATACTTTCTTTTTCAACAAAAAAAATACATTTTCTTTTTAGTTATCGAGCTCAAGTTTTAACGTTGTTCTTGTCTGAAAAAGTAAACTAGCACATTAGGAACTACGGGTTTGCGTGAATTTTGAAAAGAATAATTATATTCTGGAAGAAAATAGAGTTCCGGAGGGAGGGAGGGAAGGGGGGGGGGCAAGAGTATAGGAAACATGAGGATTTTGGGGAAGATGGGTTGAGGAGAGTAGCATATAGAATTATTTACCTAAACATATTTTATACTCTCTAACCAAACACTAGAAAATATTTTTCGGAAAAAGTTTTTCACTCACCAACCAAACAAGGGAAAATAAGTGATAAAATCACTCATTTTCCAGGAAAATATTTTCCATGGAAAACATACCAAACGCACCCTATATGTAGTTAATTTTGCCTATTTGGTACGGGTTCATCTGAACCCAGTGATTTTTGCTTAAACTCTGTATTTGTATCAAGAAATTCATTATATATATATATATATATATATATATATGGGTTTTGTGGAAAATTTAGAACCTCAAAAACTTCAAATTCTAGCCCCGCCTCTGATCGCATAAGGGCACATCTCTTCCTCAACCTACATTCCTCGAGGTCCTCAAGAAAGTAATAGGAAGCCAACGAAACATGCTTATCGCAAGGATGACATACGCAAACTGAGGCGAGAGGCGCGTAGATAGTCATAGTAGATTCATAAACTAAAGTCTAAAAGTCTAAAACAAGCAACATCAATTCTTCTTCAAGATTTTCAAATTCTAGAACTTCAAGAATGTTAGCATTATATTGGCTATCAACTTCTTCATCCTCGGAGTCTTTATCATTAGGGACCGGCTTGAACTTGCTACTCCCTTTCCCTTGTAATTTGAACTTGAAAAACTCCCTCTAAGACCATAAATATTCTCCTCAACTCAAGCCCTCATAGAAACAGTACCCCAATCAAGATCATCTCCTACATACACTTGTTCATCTTCATGATTTTAGGGGGGCTCCACTTAACCATTCATATGCTTCGTCAATGTTATCCAACAAAATTGGATCAATGGTATCGCGAGCTTCATAACGTCGCCTCAATGTTCTATTGTATTTAATATACACTATATCATTGAGACGCGATCGCTCGAGCCAATTTTCTTGGAGTGAATCTCCGCATAAATTATTTAGATTAATTAATAGATACTAATAATAATACAATATAGAATATATTAATATAATAAATCTGCTTCTTAGTTCTTAGATGCTCAAATACGCTCTAATTTCTCTCGCATCAAAATGCACTACAAGTTAGGCTTAGTACTTTGATGGCAAACTTTTGCAAGTTTGGAGTTTGATGTCCAAATTGCATCCACAATTCAACTATAGAAAAATATTTTAAAAGTTAATAAGTATAAATCAAATAAATTAAATTAAAGCTATAAGAATATCTATATTAAAGTTAGTTACCTGGCGACCTCTTGTATGTGGCTCTAATGGTTGCCTGTAAACCAAATAGGCCATCTGCTTGTGAGTACCTACCAAACTCCTCCCCTATTTGATCTACCATCGTTGAATTGAGGACCAACTTCTCAAGACAGTGATGGTATCCAACCCACACCTCTGAATCCAAATGTTCTTGTAAAATAATCCCCGATTCAGAAGATGGCTTGTTGCATGCAAAGGTCGATGGAGTTGATTCGACCACCTGCTATCAATAATCTAAAAAACTTTCTCATATTTCTTAACATCTCCCTCAAATTTTCCCTCAAATTACGCTTGAATAGTCTCTTTGGATCTATTCATAGCTTCATAAATATAGCCTATTGGTGGTTTTCTCTCCCCATCCACCATACGAAGCACCCTAATCAAAGGACCACCACCTTTAAGAGCTCGAACGACGTCATTCCAAAATGATGGAGAAATAAGAACTTTGCCAGTTTCTTTCCCCGCAACTTCTTTTGCATATCTATTATATTTCCATTCATTTGAAAGAACTAGTTTTCTCAAGTTTTTCTTTTGCAAGTAAAAACTATGCAAAGTTAAGAAATTTGCAAATCTAGTCTTAGCCGGTCTCACCAAATTTTTTTCCTTTGTGAATTTCCTCATTAAATTCAACAACAACGGGCTCTAACTGATGTAAGAATATATCTTGACGGCCTTAGTGAAAACTGTAAAAGTAACAACAATTTTATAGTTAATACTTAATAGGACATAAGTATAAATAAAGTTAAAGCTTTAAAGATAACTATATTAAAGTTACCTGAAGCATATCGGTATTCCTTGAATATGTCACCAAACATCAAGTTGATATAATGGGCAGCACATGGAGTCCAATAAATGTGTGGATACATAGCTTCCATCATCTTACCCACACTAACATTCTCACTAGCATTATCGGTAACAATTTGTACAACATTTTCCTCTCCAATTTTATCAATAATCTTTCTAAACAAGCTGTACATTTTACTTCCATCCGTAGAAGAGTTGCTAACATCGTACGATTCAAGAAAAACATTCCCTCTTGGAGAGTTCACCAACACATTTATGATCATTTTCCCATTCCGTGTTGTCTATATATCCACGTAATGGAACATCCAAACTTGTTCCATTCCACTTTATGCTCCTCAATAATTTGGTCTTATCTTCTTCACCTCTTTTTAAGATGAGTTACTCTAACTTCATGATAGCTAGGAGGCTTCATTGTTGCGCCATATTGCCCAACGGCCTCAAAAGTTTTGTAGTTGACACAGTTGAAAGAAAGCCCTGCATCGTATATCCATGTTGCAAAGGCACTTACGGCGCGCGATCCCTCAAAATCTTCTTGGCTTCTAAACCTGAACCAGAATCACTTTTTTCCTTTTCTTGTTGTTTTGCCGAGAAATAAAGATTGAGAGGACCTTTTGNGGGGGGGGAGGTTCCCATTTCATCATCTTCATCAATTAGATTCACCGATGCTTCACAATTCATTTGAGTTCTTGTCACATTTTTCTTCTCAACAAATGCTTTTACTTCCTCCCTAACCTCGGGCGGACAAAGAGGACATTGTACTACATTTTTGAATCCATCTATCAAATGTTGCTTGTGACGAGTTATTCCACCATGATATGTTTTTTTCACAAAACACACTTTAATTGCAGATCTTGATGAGCCTTGTATAGCATAATTCCAAGCTAAATCATTTCGTTTATTACTATCGGATGACGCCATTTCAATGTTGTTTTATAGAAAAAAAATTATCAAGTCAATATGCAATTAATTTTACTCTATAAGAGTATAAGTCTATAATTGAAAAAACATAGCAAACAAAACATAGGCTAAAATGAAAGAGCTACTGCCTCTGCTCTGCTGCTGGTCGAAAAACAAAGCCAAAACAAAAATAAGAGAAGAAGAAAGAGGAAGGGAAGAAAGAAAGAAAAGAGTTACTGCCTCTGCAATATGGTCGAAAAATAGAGCAAAAAAAAGACAAGAAGAAGAAAGAAAGAAGAAAGAGATGATCACTGAAGAAAGAAGAAAAGATAAAAGAAGAAGACGTCAATGGTTGTTGAACTGTTGAAGAAGAAAAGAAAAATACAGTTGAAATAGAAGAAGAAATGAGAAGAAGAAAGGAGAAGAAGAAGAAGAAGAAGAAGAAGAAAAGAAAATAAAGTAACATACCTGGGTTACTGTGATGAAAGAAGAAGATGATGAAGCCCTAATTTTTCTGTTGTTGAGAAACAGTCTCAGAAGGAGAAGAAGTGAAACTCAAGCCCTAATTTTGTATTTTAATCTCTGTCGCTGTCTTTTCTTCCTTTTTTTTCAAATAGCGTCGCTTCACAACGCCTCACGCTACACAGGCAGAGGCGCGCCTTTTTTGAATCGCAATGCAACAGAGCAAAAAAGTGCTACCGTCTCCCGGTCGCGTCGCCACATGCTATTAGCGATGTAGCGCTCGCTATTTACAACACTGGGTGATCCTGCCCAATCAGCATCTGAGTATCCAACGATCTAGCCAACTTTATATACCGAAGAATGCGGACAATTACATCCCCCAATGACTATCACAGGGAGA
The DNA here is from genome assembly GCA_005239505.1 of Nicotiana paniculata. Taxonomy (NCBI): domain Eukaryota; kingdom Viridiplantae; phylum Streptophyta; class Magnoliopsida; order Solanales; family Solanaceae; genus Nicotiana; species Nicotiana paniculata. The sequence goes on along the minus strand of ML347115.1, from coordinate 23,517 downwards.
ATCCATAAACTGACTTACAACACTCATAGTAAAGGAATGTCAGGTCTAGGAATGCCAAGTCTAGTCACTTTGAGATAATATAATTTACCAACCGGCAGCCGATATCTTGCAAGATCGTTAAGCGGCGAATTCAGATCCATCAAAGTGACAACAGGCCTACAGCCTGTCATTCCTGTATCCTCAAGAATGTCTAAGGCATACTTCCATTTTGAGATCACAATACCTGAGTTAGACTGAGCGACCTTAGTACCAAAAAATACTTTAATCTGCCCAGATCCTTAGTCTGAAAATGTTGAAAAAGATGTTGCTTAAATTTAGTAATACCATATGATCATAATCGGTAACAAAAATACCGTCAACATAGACAACCAAATAAATACAGAGACTTTAAGCAGAATGTCGATAAAGCACGGAGTGATCAACTTCACTACGAGTCATGCCAAAATCTCGAATAACTGTGATGAACTTACCAAACCAGGCTCGAGGGGACTGCTTTACACCATGAAGTGACCGGCGGAAGCGACATACAAGGCCACGAGACTCCCTTTGAGCAACAAAACCAAGTGGTTGCTCCATATAAACTTCATACTCAAGGTCACCGTGAAGAAAAACATTCTTGATGTCCAACAGATAGAGAGGGCAATGGCGAACAACAGCCATGGATAGAAAAAGACAGACATATGATATTTTAGCCACGGGAGAGAAAGTATCATTGTAATCGAGCCCAAATATCTGAGTATATCCTTTGGCAACAAGACGGCGTCGATCAACCTGGCCATCCGGACCAACTTTGACTGCATAAACCCAATGACAACCTACACTAGATTTACTAGTACCACTCGTATGTAAAGCAAACATCTCGTCAATCATAGCATGTCGCCAGCTTGGATGAGACAATGCTACACCTGTAGACTTAGGGATGGAAACAGAGGACAAAGAAAATATAAAAGCATAATGTGGTGATGATAGCCAATGATAACTTTAACCGACATAATGGTGATTAGGATTAAGTGTGGTCCGTATACCTTTCCAAAGTGCAATCGGTGTACTAAGAAGAGACAAGTCCGTATTAGGAACAGGGTTGAGTGCAGAACATGAATCGGTTGGGCCTGATGCTACGCGCGAACGACGATGATAAGTCAAGAGTGGTGTTCTTGTGGCTGGGAATCTAGGAGGAGCAACACTAGCCTCTTCAACCGTTGGTGTGAGTAAGACTTCTGTGGCTGAAGGTGGAGGAGGAGCTATAGTAAACTCCTCAAAGGTCGGTATAGGTAAGACCCCAAATATCTCAAGGTGGTCAGAAGAGGTAAAGAAAGGTTTAGACTCAAAAAATGTGATGTCAGCTGACATAAAGTACCTAGGAAAATTAACAACGTTATCCCTTCTGAACACGAGAATAGCTAAGGAAGACACTTGAGAGCACGAGGAGCAAACTTATCTTTCCCGGTGGCTAAGTTATGAACGAAACATGTGCTCCCAAAAACATGAGGATGAAGAGGGTATAAGGGTGACTGGGGAAACAATACTGAATACAGAACCTGATTTTGGATAGGAGATGAAGGCATCTGATTAATCAAACAACAAGTTATGAGAACTACATCTCCCCAAAAATGCAACGGAACACGAGATACGAAAAGTGTGTGAGCAGTCTCAATGAAGTGCCTATTCTTTCTCTCTGCAGCCCCATTTTGCTGAATGGTTTAAGGACAAGATATCTGATGAATAATTCCTTGAGAAGTCATAAATTGTTGAAACTGAGAGGATAAACACCAAAATTTTTGGTTTTTTTAGTGATAAACACCAAATTGATTTTTGATTTCAGTATAAAAATTCTGGAATATAGAAAACAACTCAGAATGATCTTTCGTTAAGAAAAGCCAATTACATCTTGATTATTCATCAATGAAACTAACAAAATAACGAAATCCCCAAGGTTAAACTAACTCTACTAGCACCCCATATTTCATATTGAAATAAAGAGAAAATAGACTCTGCATGACTCTCAACATTACGCGGAAAGGAGGTTCGGGTATGTTTCCCAAGCTAACACGACTCACAATCTAATTTAGACAAACTAGGCACCATCTTCTGAATCTTGGATAAACTCGGATGTCCTAAACGTCTGTGAATTAGGTCTGGAGAATTTATAACTAGACATGCTATAGAGGGATTTAGTGAGTTAAGGTAGTAAAGGCCCACTGATTCACGCCCTGTGCCACGTACGGCGGTCCTGCATAATAAAAAAATCATTAATAAAATATATACCACAATGGAGGGCACGAGTCAAACGACTAATAGATGCAAGACTAAAAGGACAGTCATGGACATAAAGAACGGAATCTAGAGTGATAGAAGATAGAGGATTAGCTTGTCCAACTCCTTTTGCTTTAGTTTGAAAACCATTGGCTAAAGTAACAGAGGGAAGAGACTATGAATACACAATATTTGACAAAAGTGATTTATTACCAGAGATATGATGAGAAGCGCCTGAGTCCATGACCCATGGTCCAAGAGTACTACACTAGGAAACACAAGCAAAAGAATTACCAACAGTAGAAGTATCAGTCTGAGCAACACAGGCTACTTGTGGAGATGTCTGCTTACTTGCTTGAATCTAAATGAACTCATTATATTATCCTTCAGATAAAGAAAATCCATGTAGTCTCGATTTGAGCAACATAAGCATTTTTGGGTGGTCGACCATGTAAGGAATAGCACACTTCATGAGTGTGTCCAAGTTTATGACAATAAGAACACTTGGGTCTAGATCTTCTAAAACAACCTCCTCCTCGTCTATTCTTCATAGTTTGAGATACCCGATTTTCCACTGTCTAGATGCGAGGAACAGGGGAGTCAAGTGTCTTTAATGAGATCACTGGGTAACTTGGTGCTACAGCAAGGCAAAGTAATCGAGAGAATAATTCATCAACTGCAGGGACAGTCGAACTAGCCAAAATCTGATCACATACTGAATCAAGGTCATTAGGCAGTCCAGCGAGGGTAAGAACTAGAAACATATTCTGTCGTTGCACTTGTTGCTTTTCAATATTAGCAGAAATTGGCATCAACTTCTCAAATTCTACCATGACTGCCTGTACTTGTCCCAAGTAAATAGGCATCCAATTCATGTTTCTTCAAGCTTATCATTCGCGATAGCACATCATGGAAACGAGATATGTCATTAGTGTATAAAGTACGAGCCTTTTCCCAAACTAAATAACATGTCTAGAATAGACAGAATAAGGGCATCAACTTGGAATCAATAGATCGCCACAGGATACTACATAACTGAACATCGACCTTCTCCCAAAGTGTTTTGGCCTTTTCATCTCCTTTGCTAGCCTTTTTTGTTAAATGGTCTGAAACACCTTGACCTTTAAAACACAACTCGACAGACGAAGCCCAAGCTAAGTAGTTCGAACTTCCCATTAAAGGTTCTAAGGTTATCATAATACCGGAACATCCAGAACCCGTGTTTCTAGACCCAAAAACATCAACTCTCAGAGACATTGTTGGATTGAAAAGAGGTATAGCAAATTAGCACCAAATAAAACGAAGAATCAATTATAGTTGCCGTAAGAACACTGTATAGATGCCGCAAAAATCTTGTAGCTTCCGGAAAACTACTATAATTGCCGGAAAATTTTCAAAGTGCTCGGAATTAAAAAAGAAAATTACAGGTGGAATTAAAAGGCGGTCCAACATTTCTGAAGAAAGAATTTCAAAAAGTGGCCAAAAGGGCTCCACGCGCAAGTGTGTGGAGTAGATCTCGCCGGAAAAATATTGTCTCTGGACCGTGCGTGGTGGGGCGTGAGAAGTTGGCTACCGGAGGTGTCTGTTGGGGTTTGGTCGTCGGGGGTTGGGGGACCTTGTGGTGGTGTTGGTTTTTGCACAACACCGATGGAAATTGGTTTGATGAAAAACAACCCTAAAAAGGTCGCCAGAATCAAAGCACGGCGATAGTTTCAGCTGGGTTTTCTTTCCCGGATGTTTTCTCACTGCCGCTTTGATACCATGTGAGAAATATGACACAGGAAAATTATATTATAGATGTACATTAACTATAATACAAGTACCCCTACTTATAACAATACATAATACCTACACTACTCCTATTTTATATAGGACTATGCTTATTTACATAACTAACTAACAGAAACTTTTCTATATTCGATTTTAGGCTTGCTTGTCCCTTTTAATCATCCGCAATCCTCATTCCGTTGCACCTACAGACCAATGATCATGGAGGTCTACATCGAATGTGGTCAAACTATCTCAAGCTACCTCTTATTTATTCTTCTCTTTGTGCTACTCACTATATATCGTATGTGATCATGTCTTATCCTATCAAGTTTTCAACATGTTACTGACACTCTCTATCTCTCTATCTCTCTATCATACTTGATCATTTCTATTCTAATCAAATTTTGTATGACAAGTGTTACAGAATAAAGAGAAAATGTTTCCTTCAACATGTATCCCATTGCATAGTATTCATCAAACAAGATAGCAATGATAAGCACCACAAGTCTGTTGGTCCATGTAAAAAAGAGGAAAGATGAGAGAATAGTTCTTGGTGAATTGATTATCAACAATGTCAACAAAGGCTCCTTATTTGAGAATCTCAGTGTATGAATAATATGGTATGTTTTAAATCAAAAAAAAATGAACAGTATGGTATGTAATTATTTCATAGTAGATACAAAATATTCTACAATGTCTTATAGAATGTCATGGAATAATCTTCAGCATCTCCTGCAAAAATCAAAAGAATCTAGACATATTTTGAAACCAGGCGCATATTAACTGATAAGTTCATTAATTTTGTTGCATTTCAAAGGTCCATTATTTTTAAGTGCTCCTGCATTTTATCATTTTCGTTTGATTAGTAACACAGGAAAATGATACCAAAAAACCATAGCCACCACCTTTCATAAAAAAAAGTTATCCAAACATAGTCCACAAGTTATCATCATAGGGAAGTTTATGAATAAAGTGGAGATCTTACAGAGATATACTGAATGACATCTGGATTTGCAACAATAGATGCAGAAATTAGTTTTGCTGGCTCAACTGCATACTCTGCTCGTACATTTCTGATGGCTCTAGTCTGAATTGATGGAAGGGATAAATTATCCAGGATAACTAGAATTATAGATAAAATGAAAATTGGAACAAGAAAAGTTGATAATCAAACTCACCAATGCCTGTAAGTTCTCAAATTTTTTTATGGAATCAATATCCCTGGGAAGTGAAGTAGGTGGCCACGCAGATACTATAAGAGCTTCCTGTCGACTGGGTAATGCCTGCAGAAACGGGAGAAGTCAAACTGCAATGAGAACAGCATGTATTCTTAAGCTATTTTGCTATTGAAGCAAAACTGAATAATCATATAAGATTTCCAGATTTTGCAGCAAGCTAAGTTACTGCTTGCATCCTCACCAGCTAGCAGGCCCAAGGCCAAATAAAAGCTGATGTAGAGATATATGTAGAATAATTGACCAATATCATCAACATTGAAGCTGATATTAGATTTCTATTACTTACCAAAGTTAACCGAATTCGGAAACAAACGGGTACCCAAATTCCATTTTGTTTCTATTTGAAAGTGGGTATCTTTTGTCTCCACTTTGGCTATCTTTGGACAAAATCAGAAATTTATATCAGCTTCAACATTGACAATATTGCATCTGTTATTCTACAACCACTTCCAAATTATGCAGTCTACTTTATTTTATAGTTGTACTATGAATGACTGTAGACTCAGATCGACAACACAAGGAAATAACCAAATCCTCCAAAAAGAAAAATCGATAAAAAGTCATAGTTTGTGTTAGATAGTTATGTGTAAATAGTCCTAGTCCCATATGTAGTAGGAGTAGAATATGTCCCAGTCTCATATATAGCAGGACTAGAATATGTATTCTATATAGAGCTCATTGTATCATTGTTAAAAAAATAGATTTTCTCTTGTGCATTTTCACACGTTATCAGAACTTCAGTGAGAAAATTATCATTCTGCGTCATTCCAGCGACATCCGGGAAGAAAAATCTCATTGTCGTGCAATTTTCCGGCAACTTCATCTTGTTCTGAGGGTTCATCACTGCTACAGTAGTGTTGTGCATACACCAGTATCACCATCAGATCCGAAACCCTTGTGCGACCAAAGTCCAGAAATTTCAGTCCCATCGGAACAAAAAAGTCAGTCAATGTGCGTCTTTCCGATTGACGACTCGAGATTGATTTGCGTTATCTCCTCATCATTAAGTATTGTGCGAAAACCAACACTACCATCTTGTTCGGAGAAGTCAGGCGACAGTCAATTGCTCCGGCAGAAAGTCCCTCACGCGCCTCCACACGCCGCCAGAACTAGGTTTCCAACGAACTACAGTAACTTTTCCGGCGTGTACGAGTCATTCCGGCCATTTTTTGACAAAACTTATTCAGGAAAACTTACTCGTCCAGTGATTTCGATCCTACCTACATAAATTACATCAAATTCTGACAACTGTTATTTTTTCCGACATGAACAGTAATTTCTTGGCGTGAACAATAATTTCCAAAAAATGTTTATGTTTTCTGATGGTGTTTTAGAACCTACTTTGTAGTGTGGAATTCGTCTTAGTCTCACTATTTTCAAATTTTTCCGGATACTTTTCGGCCAACTTTTGTTTATCAGCAACCACCTGCTTTTATTGCTCAGAGGTGACGCTTGCAGATATTTTCACCAAGCCCCTCACTGGTCCTCGTATTAGTTGCATATGTAACAAGCTCGGTACATATGATTTGTATGCACCGGCTTGAGGGGGAGTGTTAGATGGTTATGTGTAAATAGTCCTAGTCTCATATGTAGTAGGAGTAGAATAAGTATTATATATAGAGCTCATTGTATCATTGTTAAAAAGTAGATTTTTCTCTCGTCCATTCTCACTGTTTGAATCTGCTACTGATTAAGATATTAATACATATCAGGAAATTAACGACAAGAAGCTATGATGATACAGAAGACAGTCTAGGTGGAAGACCACGCTACTTAAACACATATTTGCAGACCATTTCATCAATTGATAAGGCAGATTACTGGGGCTCGACCTTTCACAGACATGATTATGGTAAAGAACTACATAGAATTAACATGGAAAGAGAACTAGGATGCAAGACTATCAGAATGGTAATAAGTTGGCATGCTATGACGCCAGAAGACTCAAATCAGCTATGAGTGGACTAGGACCCAAAGTTATGGATCATCATTAGAACTCATAAACAAATTAGTGTGACCTTGTGTGAAAAAAATAAGTATTGACGAGCTTTAAGCCGCTCTTTTCTTTTTCTTTTTTCCTTTTAGGGGAGTGAGGGTGGGATTGGGTGGGGTTGCATTCACCGGAGGCTGGCTGACATCTACTACAACAACAAGAACAACAACCCAGTATAATCCCACGTGTGGGATCTGGGAACGGTAGTGTATACGCAGACCTTACCCCTACCCGGGGGTAGAGAGGTTGTTTCCAAAAGACCCTCGGCACAAGGAGATGAAAAAAAGGCAATGGAACAGTAACAACCACATACGTCAGGAAGACAGTTCTAGCAACCTAAGAATCAGAAAAATAAATAGAAAATGCAATATCAATAATCAGAATAATGGAAAGGTACTAGCCAATCGGAGCAGAAAACAGTACAATCACAACAAGTACCACTAACAATCTAAAGCAAGACACTATAAACTAGCCTAACACCCTCAATAGGGAAGAAAAACGCTCAACTACCTACTAACCTACGACCCAAATGCTCGCCCTCCAAACCTTCCTATCTAAGGTCATGTCCTCGGTGAGCTGGAGTCGCGCCATGTCCTGCCTGATCACCTCTCCCCAATATTTCTTAGGTCGCACTCTCCCTCTTCACAAACCTGACAAGGCCAACCGCTGACACCTCCTAACAGGAGCGTCAAGGCTTCTCCTCCACACGTGTTAAGCCTCGCTTCCCGCATTTTGTCATCTATGGGCGCCACCCATCTTCATTCCTAATCTTATCCAGCCTAGTATACCCGCGCATCCACCTCAACATCCTCGTTTCCGCTACTTTCATCTTCTGAATATGAGAATTCTTGATTGGTCAACATTCTGCCCCATACAACATGGTCGGTCTAATCACCGCTTTATAAAACTTACCTTTAAGTTCCGGTGGCACCTTTTTGTCACACAAGACGCTAGATGCTAACCTCCATTTCATCCATCCCGCTCATACGCGCTATATTGCGCGGACTCTCCAAAAAGTAGTCGCACCCGTGTCGGATCCTTAAAAAATGCACTACTTTTGGAGGATCCGACACGTATCCGGTCACATTTTCGGAGAGTCCGAGCAACATAGCCTATATGGTGTGTGACATCCTCGTCGATCTCCCTGTTCCCTGGATAATAGACCCAAGATACTTAAAACTCTCTTTCTTTCTTGGGGATGACTTGTGAATCAACCTCACATCATTGTCCGCTTCCCCCGTCACGTCACTGAACTTGCACTCCAAGTATTATGTCTTAGTCTTGCTCAACTTGAAACCTTTAGACTCCAGGGTCTGTCTCCAAACCTCCAGCATCTTGTCGACACTGCCTCGCGTCTCATCAATCAGGACTATATCATCAGCAAATAAAAGTGTTGGTAACAGCTCGCCTAAGACATGCTTAAGCTTTGGAGCTTCGCATGCATCTCTTCACCTTGTAAATATACTTCACAAAGTGATACATAAGAAAATATGTCGATTGAATTGTTAGTGCTTAGGAACAAGAAATTACATGTTTAGTATAAGAAACTAACAACTAAATAGTCAAAAGTTCAATGTTCAAACTACATATTTTCATCTAAGTTAGAAATTTAAAATGGTCAATGAACTTGATTGACATGATTCTTTTTGTATATTTCACTTAATTATAGTTTGACAATCCTTCTGTCCAGATAATTACTCCATCTGTTTCAATTTATGTGAACCTATTTTCTTTTTAGTTCGTGCCAAAAAGAATGATCTCTTTCCATATTTGGAAACAATTTACCTTTATGCAATGATTTATAGCCACACAAAATATATGTGCCTCATTTTACACCACATGTTCAAAAGTCTTCTTTTTTTTTTCTTAAACTCCGAGTGCAGTCAAATAGGTTCACATAATTTGAAACGGAGGTAGTATAATTTATACTTGTAGTAATGTTTTCTTGCATTACATTTTTAACTAGGGACTTGGGTATTCTTCTTTAGCGATTTTTCTTGCAAAAGCCAATGCTTTAATTCTGCTATGCGTAAAGCAACTTTAGCCTTGTTTAAGCTTTTCGCCTTTGCCTACGAGTTTATTTAAATAGCTCCATTGCCTTTAAAGTTACCTCAAACAAACACCTATCTTTAAGTGAAAAACCCGGAAAAGAAAAACTATCCCATTGTAAAACAACTAAAATTTAGATTATCCATACATCTCACATATTTGCATGTAAGTTTTAGTTACCAAGAGGTAAACAATATGGATATTTTGTTATTCAACTATAATATTAAGACTTTCGGAGTGAGAAACTCTTTTCCGTAGATTGCGGGTTCTCGTAAATATTCCATTGCATAATCCTCACTCATCTTGTATCATCGATTTGGCATGAAGTATATAAAACAATAAAAGGCACTGATCAAAGAAAAAAAGTAAAAGGATATATCACATCACCTGCCAGAGCTCTTCAGTTACAAAAGGCATAAATGGATGTAGCAATTTAAGGATGCTCCCAAAAATATATAGCAGAGCTGCTTGTGATACAGATGCAACAGAATGATCTCCGGAATGATACAGGCGAGCTTTACTAACTTCAATGTACCTTATAAAGTAGACAAAAATTTAGTGACAGAAGATGAGATAGATAAATTATAAAGCTATACTATCTTTGGCTAAGGTTTGGATGAAGAAAGGATGGATTAAAGGGAAAAGAATAAAAGAAAACAGGTAAGTTCTTTTTCTTTTCTTTGGCTCAGAAGTGAAGAGAAACAGGAAAGTGGAGGAACATTATACTTCTACATAAGCTTTTGCAACCCCTCTATAACAGGAAGGGAAGGAGCAACTCAATATTACTAAACTTCCAACTCCAGTTACTATAAGTTACCCAATGAAAAGGTCAATAGTTCGCCTTGGGGAATAAACAAGCACGCCCACCTTCCCCTTCCCATTTGTCTCCCTCTTATACCAAACATAATGTAGATTACCTATCACTTAAAACCTCCAACAGGTTCCACGTCACGCTTGCCATTGATGCAACTAAAATTGTCCAGAACCAGATTTTATGTTTTAGAAACTCAGATGTACTCAATAATACTTCTCCATTACAATACACCCACAAAATATCATGACATTAAAGCTTGCATCTTCAAGGAGCATCAATGGGCATATTATTAGCATCGTATATCTCAATATCTAAGTTCATTAACATTTTAAATGTCGCCTATTCCACTTCACCAAGGAAAAGCAAGAGAACTTCCTGTCAGGGTAAGCAAAGAAGAGATAAACGAGGTAAGCATTAATGAGGCGGCTCTTACATTCTGCTCAAGAGAAACGCATCAGAAATCACTTTATCATCATCAATTTCATGGTAGAATTTAGAAAACTTGTTTCATGATGAAGGAGAAGTAAACATTTTCATAACCTCTTTTCACAGTTAAGCTTACTCCTATTATCACTGTATTTTAACTTTATTCTTAATACACCTAACACATATCATTAAGTTTTTGTCGGGGGGGGGTGATGACCTCTGTTTTAGTCACAGTGGACTAGTTCTTCAAGCATGAATAAGGCAGGTCACCATGCAAGAGCGTAATAATGAATTACAAATAAAATTTTCACGCCTACCAACACCATCATTTTTTCTGCATATTACTCTTCAATAAAAATAGTATTTTAGATAACGTATAAGAATGAACTACAAATTAAATTCCCATCCACCAATAACATCATTCTTTCTGCATATTAATTCAATAGAAATAATTTCCATTCTAGATGGTCAAGAGTTCACATTTTTGGATAATGTCTAATTAAAATAGAAGAATTACAATACTAACATGGAAACCAAAATGACGTAAAAGCACCTAAAACAATAGGAAGAACATACCAATCAGCAAAATCAGCCCAAAAGAAGTCATATATTTCTCTTCCAACATCTCCAAAGAAAAGTTTCTCATAACTTGCAGTGACTTCATCAACAAGTACATGAAGTTTTGATACCTGAAAGGTGTAGAAGTGGTAAAACAGGACTGCTATGCCATAGTGCACTTAATGAGGATCAAGAACATCATATTTACCAACAGAAAAAGGACCAAAAGCATCATCTTACCACCCAACATTCAGGTAGTGGGAGCTTCACCACAGACTCCACTTTATCAAACTGAGAAAACAGTAGATAGTGCAATATATAAGCATTTCTACATTATATAATTGGCACATAATGCAGAATTCAAACATAAGTCAACTCTGGACCCTTGAAAACCTTGGGATTATTCCTACTTTTTATTATGTGATCATTGAAGTTCACCGGTGAATAACAATCTAAGATATTTGGAAGAAGTGATTTCACTGTACTTCAAAAGTTTCTCACTTTAGAATCTACATAGAAACCAAGGATCTTGATTTGAACACCAAATATTTGGGCTTCGGTGAGAACATATTCTTTTTGAGCAACTATGTTCTAGGACGTGAATTTGCATGCCATGCAGAATTGAGAACTCTCGAAGAACTTGACTTCAATGTTGAGAGACGTGCATATATACCAAAATATTTAACAGCGAAAATTTTCTGAGTTGCCAGCCTATGCTGCAAAACAGAGTAAATTAAAAAATTGGACGTGTTTGAGAGTTATGTCAACAACCAGGATTAAGCTCTTTAGTATTTAAGCCCATGCTGGTCACGAAGCTCAATCTGATAGTTAATGTTAATCACCAAACACAATCTGACACTTTGACGATCTCTGATTTAGTGCATTTTTTCATTTCATTTAATGCAGTACTTATCTCAGTTGTTCCAGGCATTTTGCTTTTTAATAAATATTTCACCTCTTTCAAACATTTGTATTGCGTTGTTGCCTTGCTGCTTCTGATCCACAGATCTTGAAGCAAACTGTCATAAAACATATATTTGAGTTGAAACACCAAAATCGACAAACCTTATGGGCCAGTAAAGCTTCCCAAGCAAGAGTGTCATCTTGATGAGGCAAATTCCGCAATATGAACTTGCCAGCATTCCACAATTTGTTGGTGAAGGCCTTGTTAGAGGTCAACCTCTCCATGGACAAATTTAGATCCTATAACAAAGAGATAAGCCGGCTGATGAAAGCATCCAAAGTGGACACCATCGCAGAAAAAGGAATATGCATATCCATGATTTAGTGACAAAATGAGCTCATAACAAACCTGACCAGCAGTCCCTAAGGCAAGAGTGAAGCGCAAAGCATCAGTGCCATACTCTGCAATGGTGTCGAGGGGATCTATGACATTCCCCAATGTTTTAGACATTTTTCTGCCCTGGAACAGGGCATTGACAAGTTTAAAGCTATAATATATGGAGGAAAAGATGCATGGAAATGGAGATGTAAATCCATATCTTATCATAACTAATGATGCTTTGAGATTAGTCCAGGAGGAAACTCAGATGCAGATACCGCAGGTTCAACCCATATTCAATTATTTCAGCAAATGTCAACTCATTATCACATATATATACATGACGTTCAACAAAAAACTGCATACTTGGAGCCCATCAATCCAAAGACCAATCAACGAGAAGTTCAGGGATATCGGTAAAATATTGACTTCAATGCAGGGCCTGAAACAACTTTTTTAGAAGTTGGACACTTCCACCAGAGAACTAGGAAGAATATAATTTTCTCTTTCCTCCGAAACAGCAGAAGCTCTTTTTTACAAGTAGTAAAACAATGTTACTAGACATACCTTCATGCTGAAACGGTAGCGAAGAGCAGGAAGGGAAATGTGAAGTAACTAAATGCATCGGCTTAGGACAAATGTAAATTTGCAATAACCAGGCGCACATTTTGTACAAAATAAAAGGGAATTGTATTTACAGGACAAGTAACTGCACTGAACAATAAATCAACTAGCAACAACAACAACAACAACAACAAACCCAATATTATCCCACACCGTGGGGTCTGGGGAGGGTAGTTTGTACGCAGACCTTACAATAAATCAACTAGCATGGTCAATAAATTATCCAGCAAAATTGGATCAAGAAGATTAAGGACATACATTCAAAGCAAGTAACTTAAAAGCATGAACTCACTTGAGAGTCACGAATTAGTCCATGAAGATAAACATTTGAAAAGGGGACAGTCCCAGTAAACTCAATTCCCATCATCACCATTCGTGCCACCCAAAAGAACAGTATGTCGTGCCTGTTACCAAGTAGCTATTCAGAGACTATGGCAGTATAGCATTGTTATAATTTCGAAACATGGAAATAATTAACCATTGAAGAGAAAAAGAGCTGGAAGTAAAGACATGACAAGTGTTTCCAAAATACAAAAGCTCCCTACTAATTTGCTAAATCTACGAAAATGAACACATTGAGACCATTGGCAGCCAGTCTTGCAATCCAATCAACCCACAGGCCCCTATATCTAGGAGAGTCAAATGCAATAGCAACATACAAGTGTCGGATTACAGGTTAGGCTAGAAAAGATACTAATAAATAAAAATATGAAACCTATTGACTTTCTTGAAACAAAGGAAAAGAAAAAATCAATAAATATATTCCTAGATATATTAAATGTCAAGTGTTAGTATGTGTAAGTTATAACATTAGAGTTACTATTAAGTTATCCCTCATTGGTTCAATATAACGTGTTGATGCTATCTCGCGCTTATAAATAGGTGCTTGTATTCCATGTTTATCATGTAATCATTACAATTCTTTTCTTCTCTACTAGTATTTCTAGCATAGAACAGAGTTTCTAGTTGGAGGACTAAGTAGCTTTGGAAGGAAAATGTAACGACCCGGCCGGAACGACCGAGAATTTTGCCCCGTTTCCCCTGTTTCTACTTCATTTTATGTGGTTCAGCTTCATTTATGTGTGTTGGGTCGGTTGGTTCGGGTTCAGAGTGGTCATGATGAGAATTTAGGCAATTAGTCTCTCAAGGTAGCATAATAGTTGAGAAAGTCAACTGAGAATTGACTTATTGGTAAACGACCTCGGAATGCGGATCTTATGGCTCGGATAGCTTCGTTAGGTGATTTTGGACTTAGGAGCGTGTTCAGAATATTTTTATGGTGCCCGGTGTAGAATTAGGCTTGAATTGGTGAAAGTTAGTTTTGGGCGATTTCCGGTCGGCAGTGAAAAATAGGATATCAAGGTCGGAATGGTATTCCGGAAGTTGGAACAGGTCCGTAATGTCATTTTGAGTATGTGTGCAAAATTTCAGGTCAATCAGAGGTGTTTTGGTTGGTTTCGGCGTAGTTGGCGAAATTTGGAAGTTTCAAAGTTCATAGGCTTGAATTTGATGTAACTTTGGTGTTGTTGCATTGTTTTTGGTGTTTCGAAGGCTCGACTAAGTTTGAATGATGTTATGGAATATGTTGGTATGTTTGGTTGAGGTCCCGAGGGCCTCGGGTGTGTTTCGGGTGATTAACGGACCAATTCTTGGCTTCAAAACTGGGCAGATTTGTTGCTGGTGTGAGGTTCTGGTTTCCTTCTACGCGATCTCGGGAGGATGTTTGCGATCGCGTAGAGTAAAATAGTGGGGAATGGTTCTATGCGATCGCGTGGTTAGGATTGCGATCGCATAGGTTGGGCAGGATAGGCAGTGCGATCGCGTGGGTGGTTCCGCGATCGCGTAGGGTATTTGAGGCGCGTGTATGGGGTGGAGAATTGTTCTATGCGATCGCGTGTATTGGTCTGCGATCGCAATGGTTGGTTGGTCTGTGCATCGCGATCGCGTGCCAAGGTTCGCGATCGCAGTGATGGAAATTTTATAGCTGGACAGAATGTTTTAAAAGGCTTGTTATGCGAAATTGGCTACTATTTCCTCCATTGTTGACGAGTTGGGAGCACTTTTGAGAGGATTGAAGAGGGAAATGAAGGGAATCACTTGGAGGTATGGTTTTTAACTTCATAACTCGTTTATATGTCGATTTCTAAGTGATTAAACCATAGAATTTGCTGGAATTAAACCTAAATTGGGGAAGAAGGGGTGCATGGGAAATTGATTCTTCTTTTGAGGATTGCGCAATTGTGGTCCGATTTTAGTGTTCTTGGTACGTATAGAATCGTGGGAGGACGAGGATTCTAATGATGTAAAAATTATCGAATTCCGAGACGTGGGCACGGGGCTCGGGTTGGCCGAATTTCGAGATTCTTGTATAATTTGATAATTTTCGATTGGGTTGTGTTCCTTGAGTATATATTAATGATGTTGAACTGATTTTGGCTAAATTCGGAGAAATCGGGAGCCAATTTGAGGGGCAAGAGCATTTCAGACTAGTGTTGTGGCCCGGTGGAGGTAAGTAATGGTTATAAATCTTGTCCTGAGGGTATGGAACCTCGGACTATATATTTTCTCACTGATTTTAGAAAGGCGCACATGTCGGATGACGAGTATGTGGCGTGTACTGATTTTTGGATTGGACTAGGTCCTCTCCGCGGCAACTAATGAGTTGCATATTTACTCAAAACCTTATGTTAAATCATATTCTAAAGATTGTTGAAATATTTGGGTTATAAGCCGTGTTTGGGGCCTCGTGCCGATCTGTTTAGACCCCTTGGGGGCTTTTTACTGTTGTTTTCCTCACTATTTGTTNGTGTGGCCGAGGGCCAAGAGTGATGGTGAGGTGCTCAGTGATATTAGCGCTTGGGCTGAAGGAGCCCCTCCGGAGTCTGTACACACCCCCAGTGAGCGCACCGAGTGCCGAGTGACGAGTGATTGGGAGGCCGAGTGATTGGGAGGCATGAGTGATTGTGAGGTGCTGAGTGACTGTGAGGCATGCCCGAGGGGCTGATTATGATACATGTTTTGCCGAGGGACTATTGATGATTTTACTACATTCATTTTCATACTAAATCTTTCGGTTTGAAGTTGTTAAAACTATGCATTCTTTAAAGGATTTTTCTGAAGTTGATTTTAAGGCATGATGATTTCACATATCTATGTTATACTGTTGGAAAGAAGGGTTGTGCATCTTGTGATTTGATGACATTGATTTTATGTGTTTCTTGCTGCTCGGACCTTCTTTATTTTCATTACTACTGAGTTGGCGTACTCACATTACTCCCTGCACCTTGTGTGCAGATTCAGGTGTTAGGGCAGGGTGAGCTATCTATCTGTTCCAGAGATTCTCGGAGGTTTGCGAGGTAGCTGCATGCGTTCGCAGTCCTGCTCCCTCTCCTGCTTACTATTACAGAATTTATTTTCATCGAGTTGTATATTTTATGTAGATGCTCATGACCAGTGACTCCGGGTTCTCGGGGGTTGTATTTAATGTTCAATATAGATTTAACTGTTTTATCAAATGTTTAAAGGAACTTTTATGGGTAATCGGTATAGTGAAGATGTAAAAGGGAAGCTTATTATGATTCGAATTTGGGTTTTCGCTGGCCTAGTTCCATGATAGGCGCTATCACGACTGGCCTGGATTTGGGGTCGTGACAGAAAATTTTCTATTCAAAGATTATTGTTGCATGTAATTGATAACTGTTCCAACAGCACCAAACTTTTCCAAGAGTACTGCGCATCTTTCCTGTAACTGTTCTGGCAGTACAACACCTCTTTCCAGTGATCGCACTGGCAACACCATTCCTTTTTTCAGTCACCGCTCTCAGGAACCTGCTGCTATTCTAAAATACAAGGTGCCCTATTCATAGCTACATTCTACACAATATATACCACTCCTATTAGAATGTGGGACTAAGCATCATATATACATTAATTCTCTAACACTCCTCTCAAACTGGTGCATGTAAGTCATATGTCCAAGCTTGTTACAGATGTAACTAATACGAGCACTAATGAGGGACTTGGTGAAAATATCTACAAGCTGATCATTTGACTTTACAAACTTTGTAACAATATCTCCTGAATCATCTTTCGTTTCCTTTTCATTTGTGTCGAGTTCGAAAACTATCGATCAATTCCGCTCCTTTCTTTTTCTCTTGAGACTTTCCCGAACGAGATGTATAGATCTTGTTCATGGATTAACGAAAATATGCAAAAGCTCTATTTGCCTCTACCATTCTTGAGCCTCTTTCTTTTTGCGTAGCTCTATTTGTCTCTTGCCATTCGATGAGTATCTTCCTTTTTGTGTATGCCATCGCCACTCCCTTGGCAGCATCCACTAATTCGAAACTTAATTTGAAAGCCATATTTCGACCCGGACGTTTTTGGGATGCCTCTGATAACCAACGAATGGGAATGACAAGGCTTTTCCTTGTGTGGATCCTATTTCAATGGGAACTTGAAGAATCGATCCACCTACATGTCTTGCTTTTACTATTATATCGGGAGTTACTCCACGTATTGCTTGACGTAAAACAGATAGTAGATTTGTTTCTGTCTTTTGTTAAATCTTTTTCACGGCTTGATAGATAATTTGATAAGCCAATGGTTCTTTCTGTGTTAGAGAATATGTTTTTCAACATGTTAACTAATTGATAACGATAAATTGGATCGAATTTTGCTGTTTTTTTCCGCAGTACCTCGACATGACATGAGCGTGAAAGGGTTCAAGAATCAATTTTCTTTTATAAGGGTTAAAATCACGTATTTTGGATATTTCACCTCATATATTGTAGGGTGGATCTCGAAAGATATGAAAGATCTCCCTCCAACCGTACATACGACTTTCATCGAATACGGCTTTTCTCAGAATTCTATATGTATCTATGAGATCGAGTATGGAATTTTGTTTACTCACTTATATTTTCTCTCTGATAAAATGACAGTCAATCTCAATGTGTTTAGTCCTCCATAGAACACTGGATTTGATGCAATATGAAGGGCAGCTTGATTACAACGCACAAGTTTCATCTAACAATTTTTTTTCAAACTTCAATTCTTTGAGCATCTGTTTGATCCAAACTAGCTCACACATTGCCAGAGTCATTGCTCGATATTCTGCTTCTGCACTAGATCGAGCAATCACATTTTGTTTCTTACTCTTCCACACCACTAAATTACCTCCTATTACAACACAATATCAGGACGTAGAACGTCTATCAAAAGGTGATCCTGCCCAACAGCATTTGTGTATCCAACTATCAGCTCATGACCTCGATCCTCGAACAATGCTACTTTGTCTGGGGCTGATTTCACATAACGAAGAATTCGGACAACTACATCCTGATGACACAGGGAGAGTCCATACACTGACTTACAACACCACTCATGAAAGGAAATATCAGTGACTCTAGTCACTGTGTCTTGTAGGATCGCTAAGAAGAGCCTGTCCTGGAAGAAGTTTAGCATTCAGATCCATAGGAGTGTCAATGGGTCTATAACCTGTCATTCTTGTCTCCTCAAGAATGTCTAAGGCATACTTCCGGTCTTCCGCTATGAGATAATAACACCTAAGCTAGACTAAGCAACCTCAATACCCAGAAAATACTTTTATTTGCCCAGATCCTGAAAGAGATGTTGCTTCAAATTAGTGATACCATCCTGATCATTGTCAGTAATAACGACATCGTCAGCATCAACCACCAAATAAATACAGAAATTTGAACCAGAATGCCCGTAAAACACAGAGTGATCAGCTTCAATACAAGTCATGCCAAATTCCCGAACAACTATGCTGAACTTACCAAACCAGGCTCGACGAGATTATTTTAGACCATAAAGAGACCGGCGCAACCGACAAACAAGGGCACTGGACTCTCCCTGAGCAACAAAACTAGGTAGTTGCTCCATATAAATTCCATCCTCAAGGTCGCCGTAGGAAAAAACATTCTTGATATCCAACTGATAGAGAAAGGCCAATGGCGAACATCAGCCATGAATAGAAAAAGGCAGATAAATTTTATTTTAGCCATGGAAGAGAATGTATCATTGTAATCAAGCCCAAATATCTGACTAAAACCTTTTTCAACCAAGCGGCCTTTAAGGCGACCAATTTGATCATTTAGACCAACTTTGACTGCATACACCGACTGACAGCCAATAATAGATTTACGTGGAAGTAGAACAACAAGCTCCCAAGTATCACTAGCATGAAGCATATATTTTTTCAATTATAGCATGTCGCCATCTAGGGTTCGATAGAGCTTCACCTGTGGACTTAGAGATAGAAATAGAGGACATGAAACAAAGGCATAATGGGGTGATAATAAACGATGATAACTCAAACCAATATAATGGGAATTGGGGTTAAGAGTGGATCCAATACTTTTTCAAAGTGCGATCGGTAGACTAGAAGGAGACAAGTTCGCAGTAGGTGAAAGATTCGATACAGGACGTGAATCATTTGGACCAAATGTTGGACGTTGACATCGATGATTAGTTAGGAGTGGTAAAGTTGTAGAAGGTTGAACTGGACCAGTAGGTGATGAAACTAAAGCTATAGGTGGTGGATATGGAGCTGCAACTATAAGTGGTGGAGTTGTAGCTATGGCTGTAGTTGTAGGTGGTGGAGCTGGAGCTCGAGCTGATGAAAGTGGAGCTATAGGTGGTGGAGCCGGAGCTGTAGAGGAAGATGAAGGAGAGATAGTGCCTGAATCTCCAAAAGATGCACATCAGAGATGTCTAAGTCATCACTTGGAATAGTGAAGTATGATCGGGTTCCAAAGAAGGTAACATCAGCAGACATAAGGCACCGATGGAGATAAATTGAATAGCATCGATATCCCTTCTGCATTCTCGAGTATCCTAATAATACGCACTTACGAGCACGGGTAGCTAACTTATCTTTTCCTAAAGTAAGGTTATCAACAAAACACGTGCTCCCAAAGACACGGGGTAGAAGAGAGAACAAAGGTGAGTAAGGAAACAAGACAAAGAATGAAATTTGATTCTGGATAGGTGAGGATGGCATACGATTAATAAGATAACAAGATGTGACGACTGCATCCCCCAAAAAACACAATGGAACATGAGATTGTATGAGTAGATTACGAGTAGTCTCAATGAGATGCTTGTTCTTCCTTTCAGCTACCCCATTTTGTTGAGATGTGTATGGACAAGATATTTGATGAATGATCCCACGAGAATTCATAAACTACTGAAATGGAAAAGACAAATACTCTGGAACATTATCACTACGAAATGTGAAGATAGAAATCCCAAATTTATTTTGAATTTCAGTGTGGAAGATCTGAAAAATAGAAAACAACTCAAATCAATTTAGCATCAAGAGTATCCAAGTGCACCTGGAATATTCATCAATGAAATTGACAAAGTAGCGGAATCCAAGGTAGAACTGACCCGACTAGGACCACAAACATCTAAATGGACTAAAGTGAAAGGTAACTGCCCGATTATCAAGACGCCGATAAAAATGGGAGCGAGTATTCTTACCGAGCTGACATGCCCACACTCTAGAGTAGACAAGTGAGACAAACCAAATACCATTTTCTGAAGTTTTGATAAACTTGGATGTCTCAATCATTTATGTAATAAATCTGGTCACTCCGTGACAGGCCAATCTGTTAAAGGAGGACGAAATGTGAGTCTGTGATTTAGTAAGGATTAGGTAATAAAATCCATCTAGTGGTCGTCTTGTATGTCAGTTGAGCCAATCACTCTATGGTCTAAAATAGTTTCCTCGAGCCTGGTTTGATAAGTTCAACATAGTTATTCAGGAATTTAGCATGACTCGTAGTGAAGCTAATCACTCTATATTTTACCACCATTCTGCTTCTGCCTGGAGCATAGGGGCGCATGGAAGGGATTCTACCAGCAGGGTTTTGTGGGGTTTGGTCACCGGACAATGCTGAATTTGATGGTGTAGTCGGATTTGCAAGAGACCAAGATCTACTCGTTTAAAAATGTTGGAGGATAACTCTCAGTCACCAGAAAAATTACACGGTGAGTGATTTCTTTTTTTTTTTCCAGAGGCGCTGGTATGTTGCACAATGATAAACTCTCTCACGAAAGCTCTGGTACTATGTAAGAAATAGCACGGGAAAATATTATTGATACTCAGTCATTTATTATAATACAAAGTCCCCTATTCATATCTACTTTCTACACAATACATACTACTCTTATTCCGATTGTGGGACTAATCATCCTATATACATTAATTCTCTAACATCATAAATAAACGGACACAGTTTGACTTCTCTTCCTCAGCTTGATTCTGATGGTGCATGCTATTGTGTTAGAACGTTACAATGAAGAGTCAATATAAGTTTGTCTCTCATCATTGATTATATCGCACACCTATAAATATGTATTTATATTCACCAGTATCGTCAAGTGATCAATACATCTCAAACCCAAAGCTTTGGCCAATGGCGAAGGGAGTACAGCACGGTGCACAAATGTATAGCAAGTGCACATCACGAGTTCAAATCCTACTAGGAAACCAAGTATAGCATTTAAGTGGAGAAGCGTAGAGGGATAGGCCAATTATCCACCCAGTTTCAAATCGGTAAACAATGTATTTCTCGGTTATCAAACTAAAAGGTAAAAAATAACATCACTTCCCTTCTCTCGTATTTCACAATTCACTTAAATTTTTAATTCAGTTGAGTTTTCCCTTCTTCTTTTTCTTTGGAGGTTGGTTTCTAGAAACAAATCTTACATAGACTGTCTCACTAGTAGAGCCAAGCACTAAATTGAAATTCCTTCATCTCGAAGAACTAGCGAGGTATAACTCATAACTTTTGGCTTAATCAATCTAATGCCATGAGCATATAGAATCCACCGACATGAGTAGCAGCCAGAACAAAGAAGCTCGGCATGATGTAAAGCCAACTTTCTTTCAAAAGGCGGTAAGGAAGGGTTGAATCCAGTGATCGAAAGGGTTGAAAAAAGATTAGCAGGCCAGCAGAAACGGTACTTGTCAAAAGGCGTTAAGGAAGTGCTTATTAAAAGCACTTTATCGAGTATGCCCACCTAGTCTTGCCCCTGTTGCAAGCTCCTGTGAGCATCACAGAAAAACTGGAGCGGCTTCAGAGGAATTTTCTTTGGGATGCGGCGGATGGAACTAGAAAGTATCATCTAGTGAATTGGCAGACAGTCACTTCCCCAAAGAAGTGGGGTGGACTTGGAGTAAAAGATCTTAGGGTATTCAACAGAGCTTTGTTGGGGAAATGGCTGTGGTGATTCGGGGTAGAAGAGCATGCTCTATGGAGGGAGGTCATAGTAGAAAAGTACGATTCCATGGGAGGGGGTTGGAGGACCAAGGAAATCACAACACCTTTCGGGTGTGGCATGTGGAGGAGCATCATGAAGAATTGGGAATCCTTTAGTGGTAACATCACTTACAGGGTGGGAGATGGAAGGAGAATCAGCTTTTGGAATCATAGGTGGTGTGGAGAGGGTGTGGACAGGATACTCTGAGGATCTCCTTCCCACGTCTTCAGAGTTTCAAACCAGAAGGAGTTGACGGTCCAACATATTCATAAGGAGCATGAAGGGGATAGTATGGGACCTCTCATTTAGAAGGAACATGCAAGATTGGGAGATTGCGGAGCTCCAAGATTTATTGACACTGCTATAGGGGCAAGACATGCCCCAGCCATCTTGTGATTCTTGGAGATGGGGTTTGCATGGCGATGGTTTGTTCACCGTAAAGTCCTTTTACCAGAGTATGTTGGTGAGAGAGGGGGCCTCTTTTCCATACTCCTCGATCTAGATTCCTAAAGCGCCCACGAAGGTGTGATTTTTTGCATGGCTAGCGGCGGGGGGAGTGATTTTGACTGCGGAGAATCTACGAAAGAGAGGAATTACACTTGTTAGTTGGTGCTACATGTGTAAAAGCTCAGGGGAAGAAGTTGATCATCTTTTGTTGCATTGCCCTGTGTCCTCGGCTTTGTGGAGGGCAATCCTGAACCTTTTTGGTGTTCATGCCAAGCACTGTAAAGGAAATGTTATATAGTTGGGCCGGTTTCCGTAGAAGAAGAAAGCAAAAGGCGCGGAAGTTCACCCCGTTAGCTCTCATGTGAATAGTTTGTGGGAAGAGAAATAGGAGAGCTTTTGAAGGGATTGAGTCTCCTTTTTCACATCTTAAAAATAGTCTTTTATCTTTGATCGCTTTTTGGTGCACTCATATAGCCCCTACTTGTATAGAAGATTGGGCGTTTTTTGTAGAGAATCATATTCTGATGTAAATTCTCTCATTTTTAGTATGCTTCCTGTATACGGGAGTTCTCTCCCTTTTGATTAATCCAATTTACCTTATAAAAAAAGTATACCAGTATGAATGAATTATGCAGTCCATTAGTAATTCATGTAGCATATTTGTAGCGCTTTATGAGCTAAAATATGTAATTCTATTCTTATATGCTAATTAGGGGTGGGCGTTCGGTACTTCGGTTCGGTATTTAAGAATTTCGGTTCGGTATTTCGG